>BCJJ01000009.1:785756-849236 GCA_039545355.1 Trichosporon coremiiforme
TTGATCCCAGGTGCACCATGCTTCGTATATAGGTTACCAAGACTCCCATGCACGTGGAACAACTGTTTATAGAGCAAGAAACATGCATATGCATGAGTTATTCGTGGTTGCAGCGAGGTCGACAGTTCACGGCCTCGTTTGTGGCACCACTCGTTCGACTTAACCTGTGACCCTAGTTTAGTCGCAACCCAATTGTTGGGAACCGGTATTTCGGAACTGTCACCACAATTCTGGGCTAGCATGTACTGCTGGGCGTTGTGCAGTGAGACTCTACCACTCCGCTCGGTGCTGGGTAGTCTTGCCCGCCCCGAGACTCCAAGCGCGGCTCAAGCTGTCCGCCACCAGTGAACGGTTGCTGTGGGGCCATATCGCATCATTTGCACTCAAGGAAGCCCGGCAATGCGTTGAACCCCCCTCTCAAGGTGGCGTAGTGACTGCCAGATTGCTTGTGAAACGGGAGCGTGATCTGGTCTCTTGTCTCGATAGAGGCGTTGGCGGCTTTCGATGTGCCCGCTCGTTAGCCTGCTCGCTCGGACTGTCTGATGGTTTGTCGCAGCTGACAGTGCCAACAATGGCGTTCCGAGTCTCGTGACGAAACAGCTGGGCTGCTTGGTGGCAGAACCTGCTCCCCTTGGCACAAAGTCAATGGCTGTCGGGCGTCAAGCTGCGGAGCATACCCCGCTCCGAACACGTAGGACAATTCAACCCTGCTCGCGGAACGTTGTAGCTCGACGAGATCATGTGAAGAGGAGTCGGTACAGTACAGCTGGAATGTGACCAAGAAGTGTTTGCCCGCGATCGAGAAGGAGGAGGCGGCGGTGGAGATGGGCAGCATGCAACCTCGACGCATTTCAGGCAGAACCAAGATTACTGGCAGAAGCAAGATAGCTCCCAAATACCAAGACACCCGCGGTTCCCGAGAGAAACACCAATGGATAGAAGCAATCGCAGATCTGGTACGTTGTTCCCGGCGGCATGACGGTTAAGCCTACGAGTTGCTGCATGACTCTTCCAAGTCGACAGAAGCAGCATAGCGCGGAGCACTAGGCTGTGTCTCAACTGTGTATGCCGACGTGTGAGTGTGGCAACCGAAGTAACGCTTAATGACGACGAGTCTGGCCTCCCATGTGCTATCCGCCCCATTCATTCCCATGACGAGTGTGCATTACATGTGCACTGCCTAAAGTTGTTTTGCCATCAGCCGAGTGCCTGTGAGAGCCACCGAGGACTACAGAGCACATTCCGAGGCCGACTCCGGTAAGGGGCAGTCGTAGTCGTGTTGTCGTGTTCTGACACAGCCGGCCAGAACGTCATCACGTTCCGGTTCCTTGGTCTGAACAGCCCGGTAGCTGCTTTGCCTGGTCGCGGGGAAGCACAGTCTGTGCCTTCCTTTGCATTCAGCGGGAGCCCAGGTGGTCCCAGGAGCATAGATTCGCGCTCAGTCTTGACCTCCAGAAGCAGAGCCGCGGCGTTGCGACACCGCAAGCCTCGGTGGTGCCCAGAACGTCCGAGACACGGCTCTTACGCGCCACTGGAACTGAGCTAGACGCACCAGTACATGCTAAGGCGCCACTCGTAGGGCAGTATGGACGTCGAAGCGGGGACGTTCCCGCCAGTGCTCTTCATTAGCACAAATGAGCATCATAGGGCGATAGTCTGGTCAGTGATAGATTGCGGTCAGGTCACCGTCGGGGCAATTGATTAACCCAAGAGTGCAGTCATCCCAGCATCTTGGCGAGTTCGTTGGAGTCAAAACCAGTTTCGTATGCAACCGAGTTTCGAGCGAGCAAGCTATCGCAATAGTGCGTTGAACGATAGCGAGGTTTTCAACTTGTTGGCGAATTCGGAATCGGTTAACTCGCGGTACCCAAAATTCAAGCCAGCCCCGTGCGAGCCACAGAGACGCTCACCCTTGTGCGATACGACGCCGCAGACTGAAGGGTACGCAACAGCCCACAAAACTCACGCACGGGCCTCCTCTAAACGGAGCTGTGGCACGTAGCTGGGGGTGCGGCCGCTCTGCGAGATCTTGTGGCGGCGGAATTTCGGTGTAGGAGGCAGATCTGGTAACGTACAGCGGAGCGGATATCGCAACAACCGCCTGCGCGTATCCACATATCAACCACAGATCTGGGTCATAGCGTCAGTCAATGCTCTGGCCATGGATCAGGTCTGTTGTATAAATAGAGGCAGGGATCTGGAGCTATCTTGCGTCGGGGTCTGGATCGCACTGTCCGGGGATGCGGTGCAATGGTCGAGACTGGTTAAGGTCCGGACGTTTACACCGGTCCGGACGTCGAGATGGACAGCTGTCACTTCCTCATGTTGGATTAGGAGCACTGCCTGGCTCGGTGACGGGACAGCGGATGTTGAGGAGATCAAAGCTGCATGCTTGCTCATCCGGCGTGCGAATTCTAGGTAAGATGCTTAGACCAGGATGAGCGGATCCCGGTGTCGGTGTTGAAGAACTCGGGGACTGGTGTCGAGGGAGGCGTGGAGCAACCCTGTTCCACTGCAAAGCCCACGTTTGTGATAGACGATTGGATGGCCTGCTAGGCATCTTGCATAGCGCGGCCAAGTGGAGACCGCATATGGTGACCGAGGTTAGGACAGAAGTGTTGTTCCGTTCAGCAGTTCTGCCCATGCGTATTCAGAGTTGCTGCGTGGATTGTTCGGCACGACCGCGCTGATGGCGACATCGGTTGCTGGGGAGCTGGAGGCAGCAACGCTTCGAACGCCTCAACAGTGTACAGCACAAACATGCATGGGAGATGTCAGTACACAAGATGTCTTATATGCCTACACAGTGCGATCTATCTTGGCGTTGGGGTGCTGAGAGATGAGCTCCGAATTGCCCTTCTCGACTTGGCATCGGCGCCATTCAGCCAGCGAGCTCGGGTTCACGATCCATATTCGCGCCCTGTGTGCGTCGCTGCTCTCATCTCCTCCCTCCTTGACGTCGGGATAAGCGAAGGGTATCCCCTCCATTACGCCCTCCTCGCGGAGGACCTTGAGTACTGCGCCCCGATTGTTGGTGAGCACAGTCATCCCCCGCTCAATGCTGGTAAGGAGCGTGCGCAAAGTGTGCCCACTTGGCAGCTTCGAGTTTGTGAACCGGGTACCCGCGCGTGCGCGCTGCGGGTTGCGAGAAGCTTTGCTCTTCTTCTGCTTTGTCTTCGGTGCGGGCGGCCCCGGCATATCTGTCTCTGCCGGGGTGCCAGGTGTCGGTGTCTCGGCAGGCGTATCCTCAGCGATGCGGAGCATCTCGCGGCAAACATGGGCGACGGCACTGTCGAATGGTGTCGGCAGCCTGTTCCCTTCGTCAGCTGAGACCTCACCATCTACGTTCGGACCCAGCTCGTCCTCGAGCACGCGAACGCGGAAGTCACGCAAGTTCTCGCTGACTTGCCCCTCCCACCTGGACCCGGCCCAGAAGTCGTCGTCGTTGAACATGGCGGCGGCGCGGTAGCGCTCCCTGTTGCCGCCTATCACGTCCACGAGCGTCGGCAGGCGGTCGCGCACCTCGCGCGTAATCCAGAACCGCACATCACGACCGCTGAGCCGGTGCATCATCTCTGTGATGAGTGGACGGCGAAGCTCACATCGCAGCTGGTCGCGCAGGTCGCGTGTTGCGTTGGTGTAGTCACCGAGCACGAGTCGCTCCTCCCCACTATCCTCTGATCCTTCTGAAGCGGGGACAAATTTCTTCGTCCGGAATCGAGACTCGAGTTCGTACTCGTCCACCGGCAGGGGATGGTGTGTCGAGTCACAGCACAGCGCGATCAGGATGCTGAGGTCGAGCACGATATCTTCTGCCGGCCGGAGGGTCAGTATCCGCCTCGGAGCGGGGATGGGCCACTCAGAGTCGCTGAACTCGACGTGAATGCCGAGCCGCTGCATCTCTGCTATCGTCTCGCCGACGCGGGGGTCAGAGTGTCCAGTCGCTGGTAAGCGGGTGAGGACGTAGCGCAGCCGTGGCGGAGCCAGTCCCGGCGTACGGGGGTACTGTGCTGCGGCAGCTGCCAATATCCGGGCGTTGGTGAGGAGCGAGTTTGTAAGACCTGGTGCCGTGTCGGAGGAATCGCTTTCCCAGTCCGAGTTAATGTACGAGTCCTGTTCGCGGAACTCGACGAGGAGGCGAGATTCCTTTATGCTGACTGTCAGCTTGAAGTCAAGAGTCGTGACGCTGAGTTGTTCGAGGGGACATACGTGTTGACTTTGATCCACTCACTACCGCCGTCACCGACGACGTCAATCTTCATGCTCCCATTGCCGTTCTTCAGACCTGGCATCTTGTCAATCGCTTGCCAGATCGCCGTTACTGGCTTCGGCGCCCGCAGGAACGCGCCCCAAACACCCTCCAAGCTGATGAGATTCGAAGTATACTCCGCCGGCTGAGATGTTGAGCTACACAGCTGAACGTTAGCTGCATGCTGAAGTCCACAGAGCTTCCTTCCTGAGCCATGCTCTGAGTGGGCGCCATTGAGGAGCAAGTTGGCGCCAGCAGTTCGTGGCTCACGGACTATCGAGGGACTCACCGACTCGATGATGGCCTGCTCCTTCTCGACGTGGTGAAGGAACTTGGTGAGGCCCTGGATAGTTGTCTGGTCATAGTCCTGAGGGTGGTGCCAGTCTATCACTGGCGAAAGGTAACGGTCGCTTGAAGGCATGGCGGCCATGTACCCTTTTATCTGGGCAACGAGCCTGTTCAGCGCGGCGAGCGTCGCTGGCAGTCCGTCCGACATGGCTGGTGGGTGAGCAAACATGGCTGAGGTGAAGAGCTGACAGACTCACTCAACGTATCCTGCCGACTGGCGAGATCCTAAGTGACTCTGTACACGCCGAAAGTGATCACGAAAAGGTCGTCTGAGGTGAGAGTAATGGTGGTCTCCCTCCAAAGAACAACCTGTGTTTCAAGTTGGCCTCCACCTTAGCCAAGTGGACGGACCTCCACTTTCTGCCTCCGCCTGCGAGCTCCTGCCTCCACACGCGGTCGGCAGACTCATGTTGACAAAGCACCCAGGTTTCACTGTGGGTAATCAGTACGACGGCAGTCACTCTTCGCGAGAAAGCTGAGCTTGATTGCAACTTTTAACCTCTGCTCAGTCTGACATAGCGCGCCTCATTTTCAAATTTCACATACATGTATTTCACGCACAAAAACTAACATGGTACAATGGTGTATCTTCGGCCTTGCCCTTCTGTCCGAACAGATGGCTACTCCGCTAATGTCGTAGCGGAGGCGCTGCGAGGATGCAGCGAGTGCACTGCGAGGTGGATTGCGTTGAGGAACTCCAAGAAATGCACCAGTCTAGCTTGTGATTTGGAATTGGGCTCGAAGGTGTCACAGCTGTAGACGGTTGGTTGATTGGTTAAAAGAGGGGAAGATGGTGATACTCAGATCTTCGAGCGCGAAACGGACGGAGTTTGGGACTTGCCTCGTCAATGAAGCCAGAGATTCAGTTCGACGCGGTCCTCGTTCTCGAACTCGCGCAAGGGCTCCCTCGGCACCGGTATCGTAACCTCGGCGAAGCGGTGACGGGCGTCAACGCGCTCGTTGACGTAGTTGAGAATGTCGCCGTGCCGGGTGATGATACTGAAACTCCCCGCAGTTAGAAAACAGGTTGAGGACGCTGTTTTGCGCGTCGATGGTAGCTGGGGGCACGCCAGACTCGCGGTCTCGAAGCTGGAGGGTAACCTGCAGCCCTTCCGTCCAGCCAAGCTCGCGAAGGTCGCCACGCGGAACAGGTACCCTCACTTCGCTGAACCGCGGCAAGTTTTTGGCATGACGAGCGAGGTACCGCACCACATCTTTCTGCCTGGTGACGAAGAGGAAGCCCTTCTTGAGACCTATGGTCAACTGTCGTTAGCATGAGCAATGAAGTACCGTTGTCACTCACCCTGAGTCCACCGCCGAGCACGTCCTGCAAGTGCTACCGGAAGCCGTCGAACGCGGCGGGTTGAAAAGCTCGTAGTCGAACTTCGGACTTGGAGGAACTATGGGGCATCAGCGAGCTGATCCACAGTGGAATCGATGGAGGTTGAGGTGGTACTCACGATCGGCTTGGGAACAACGTTCGGGCTCTCCCCGTCTGTAGGCGAGCTGGGCGGTGTAACCCCGAGAGCGAACGGAGGAGGAGCGAGGACGGTCGACGTTGCGCATGCGATGACAGGGCGGGCGGTCTGGCGAGGCGGTGCCGCGTAATGAACTGTCAGACTTCGCTTTGGCTTCGCCTTCGCGCGAGCTGCCCGTGCCGCCACCGGGGCCGAGACAGGTGCCAAAGGAGACCGGCGGCGCTGCGTCTCGGGCGGTGTGGGGCTAGGGGGGTTCAGTGGGCAGACGGGCTCCCGGATGGTGATTGCACGGGGTCGATTGGGCTGCAGGGGAACTGCGTGCCGTGTTCTCGTCCAGCTGGACGAGCGGAGGAGTCGGTGGGTGAGCTGGGCCGCGTACTTCCCAAGGCGAAGGGAGGCGAAGGGAGGAGGGGCGCAGTGATGAGGACGCGACTTGACGGCGAGTGGTGGCAGGGCTTGATACATCGGGACGGAGCACCTTGAGCGGTGGCTCTACCGGATGTAAGTCCAACGCCCTCTTCGCCTTAGTCTTGCGGCGCGTTGCCTGCACCGCTTCCTGGATTGATGAGGGAGGGGACAGGCTGCGCTGATGCGCGAGAGCAGGAGACGATGATGAGGGGGAAGACTTGGGGACCAGGCCCCTTATGGGAGCCATGCTGTGAGAGGTTGCTGGATTCGCCGGGGGACGGCGTGGCTGGTTCTCCTTCCGCTGCAGGAGAGGGATCCGGGTGCGCAGAGGGGGAAGACTGCTCGCCATCTCGCCACCCGAGGGGCAGCGGATGTCGCAGGTTCAGCGCCGGGGCGCGTTAGAAGCATCGCGAAGTGGAGGTGGTTCAGCAGCGAGAGTACAGTGCCGAGGACACCAGCCAGATGACAGTGAAGGCAAGAGAGCCGAGGAGAGACTTGACCGTGCCTTCCTGGCCTTTGACAGCGCCGCCGAGGCCGATGAGAAGACTGTTCGATGAGATAGAGTACGATGCATGAATCAACGCCGTCGGCGGAATTATCTTATAGGGTAGAGGTACGGCAACAAAGGCCTTCGACCGCACCGACTGCGCCATGCTGCGCGTTGGCGAGAGCCTTGTCACCAGCAGCCGCGCCGAGCAGACCGTCCAGGGTCTGAAGAAGAGGACTGAGAATGCTGGAGAGCGCAGACGCGTCAACGCCAATAGCCTTGCCCTGCCCGAGAGCTCCAGTGACCGCGTTGATCTTGTCCGTAAGGTTCTGGATGTCCGCGACGTTAGCGCATCGCCTCCCTAGAGCGAAGATAGGAGCTGGTTCAACAGGTCGACCAGTACACGGCCGGAGAGACCGCCCATCCAGGCAGGTTGAGGGTTGACGTCGACAGTCAGAGGAGGTCGCGCCTCACAGGAAGCTGGGTCACCCCTCCGAGCCGACACTGTCTCAATTCTGTATTCCACGACCTCCAGCTACTAACACCCTCAGCTCTGGACTGCATTGGAAGGAATGAGTATCTCCTTCGCGAGGGCGGCCTCCACTTTTTGCCTCCGCCTGCGCGCCGGACGCGCCTGCCTTCATGACCGTGCCTAAGCCTTATGGCACGCCCAGGGCTACTCGCAGGGGCTGACAACAGAGGAAGCGCGCAGAGGTCCAAGCACGACGCGGTAACCTTGCTTGTATCGTTTGCAACACTCCAAATCAGTCGCACCAGCCATGCTCTCATACGAGGAGCAGCGGCTACAGAACATCCGGTAAGCTCAGTCGATGCTGCTCGTAGCTGACGACAGGGAGAACGAGGATTTGCTCAAATCGCTCGGTCTGGCGCCGACGAGGAAGGCCCCTCCGCCACCGTCGAAGCCGAAAGCTGTGAAGAAGAAGAAGAACACTGATGACGACGACTACTCTGCGAGTCCAGAGCGTGAGCTCAGGCGAAGTGGTCGCGAGCGCAGGCCCGTTCGGCGTGACAACGACGACAGCGAAGACGATTACGTGCCGACACCTCGCAAGCGTCAGGTATCAGCCGTCCGAAACAAGTCCTCGACGCAGCGGGTCGACAAGCCGCAGCGTATCCAGCAACGCTTGGGTGAGCGTCTGCACGATCCAAAGACGTTCGGCTCCATCCCTGGCGTCGAGGTCGGCACCTGGTGGGCGTCGCGCATGGATTGCTCGACAGCTGCGATCCACGCCCCTACCGTCGCGGGCATCAGCGGCAATGTCACCGAGGGAGCATGGTCAGTCGCTCTATCGGGCGGATACCCCGACGATGTTGACTTCGGCGAGGCGTTCACATACACTGGCGCCGGCGGCCGTGACCTCAAAGGTACCAAGCAAAACCCGAAGAATCTCCGTACCGCGCCGCAGACGTTCGACCAGAGCTTCGACAACGCTTCCAATGCTGCGCTGAAGGTGAGCTACCAAGATGGCGCAGAAGCTGACCTTTACAGAGGTCTGCGGAGACACGCAAGCCTGTCCGCGTCATCCGTGGCTTCAAGCTCGACTCAAAATACGCTCCCGCCACTGGCTACCGCTACGATGGACTCTACGTCGTGGAGAAGGCGTACATGACCAAGGGGCTCACGAAGGGTTTCTTGGTATGCAAGTACGCGTTCAAGCGCCTGCCTGGTCAGCCACCTCTGCCCATTCGACTGGACGATGACAGTGAGGATGCCGACGACGGCAACGAAGATGAGGAGGATAAGGAAGAGGAAGGGCAACTGGAAGACGAGGACATCGACGACGAGATCGACGGCAGTGAAGGGGACAAGGAAGCGGAGAAGGAGGAGGACGACAATGACCTTGGTCGCAATGGTCAAGAGAGGAGGAAGCGGAAAAGACAAGAAGACCAGGATAGCGAAGACAACGATGACGAAGAAGCCGAGAACGAGGATGATGACGAGGAAGAGGCCGAAGAGGAGGAACGGGAAGTGGAGGAGGCTGAGCCCATCGTGAAGCGGGGCCGTGGTCGTTCTCGCAAGCATCCCATCGAGTCTCCTCCGCAGAAGCGAGGCCCAGGTCGTCCTCGCAAGCACCCACTCCCAGCTGCTGAAGGTGAACCACCGAGGAAGAGGGGCCCAGGTCGGCCACGCAAGCATCCTCTGCCTGATCCTCAGCCCGAGAAGCGCGGACCGGGGCGCACGCGTAAGAACCCAGTGCCCAAGGAGCCGACGGCGCCTGCTGAAGACGCTGAGCCGGAGTCGCCAGTATCGAAGAGGGGCAGGGGCCGACCACGCAAGAACACGTTTTTCGACGCGCAGGTTGAAAGGCCGAAGGAGGCCGTGGAACCCGCGCCCGTGAAGAGAGGTAGGGGCCGGCCACGCAAGAGCGGTGCCTCTGATGCTCCTGCCCCACCTGAGCTTGAGCTCGAAGTCCCCATGAAGAGAGGTCGAGGGAGACCGCGTAAGAGCGATCCCGCTCCCGCCGCCGAGTCTGTCGTGACCGAACCCCAGCCGGTGCGGCGGGGTCCAGGTCGGCCGCGCAAGAGCTTGCCTATCGATACCGGTTCACCCATTGTGAAGCGGGGCCCAGGACGACCTCGCAAGAGCGGTGCCTCTGATGCTCCAGACCCAATAGCGCCCGAGCCAACCGAAGTGACGCCGGCGAAGCGAGGACCTGGACGACCACGCAAGAGCAACCCAGTCGAGGCTCCCTCCGCCAACGCCGGGGAACCCGAAGCAGCGCCTGTGAAGCGCGGCCCCGGCCGACCTCGCAAGAACACTATCACGACCCCGAAGCCGGCGCTGTCCCGCCGGACATCAGGCCGTCTTTCGACGCACTCCACTCTTACCGAGTCTGAGGCCGCCGAGGTTGACGAGCTGCTCACGCCGGCTGAGCCGCGCCGCTCGTCTCGCCGCATCTCATCGCCTCAGATGCCAAGTAGGACGCCGCCTGTCTCCAAGGGTAAGAAGAAGAGTGCAGGCTCCCCTGCTACGCCCTTCCAATCGACCCGCACGACCAGGCCACTCAGCCCACAGTCAGCGACGCCTGACAGTGCCAAGCGTCGTCGCATCATGGAGGTCGTCATCCCGACGCCATCGCCGGCGCGAGAGCTGTGAGCTACCTGCTCTCTCTGACACATGTTCACAAGCGACACCACAATCGATGTCCCAAACGAGACCTCAATCACCCTTCCAAGCAGCAACCAGCTCAGCTTCCAAGCCGAAAGCCGGTCCCCTGTTCATAGACGCTGTGCATATATATACCTACGCGCAGACCTACACGCTGTTAATGATACCAAAACGAAAAAAAGAGATATATAATTCTACACAGTTATGTTAAAATCGGGGGCAGGACATGCATCCTGCTCTCCCTTGTCGCCTGTCCAGCCTACCGTACACCTGCACACCGTACACCTCCACCTTCTCCCGACAAACGATATACCAAGGACGCTAGCGCTACATGCTCAACGAGACCGAACCAGAAACCCTCGCCGAGCGCGCTAGAACTGGCGGTTGACGAAGATGGCGCTCGTCTCCACCGGCTTCGCCGCGCTCTTGGCCACGACCTCGATCTTGGTCTCGACCCGAGACACAGGGACGGTCCAGCGCATGCCTGCGGGCTTGTCGCCCTCGTCCCCGTAGACGGGTTTCGGTATCGGGACCGGCGTGCCGTTGACACGAAGAGACAGTTCTGGCTTCTCGGAGCCCGGCGTGCCGCTCTCGAGGTCAAGCCAGGCCGTGAGCTGCAGGCTGGACACGTTTCCGCCAACGAGCACCGCATGGTTCAGCAGACCCTTGTAGTTTGTCAGCCGGATCGCAGAGGGGCCCACGGCGCCCTCGGCACCGTACGCGAAGTCGATGTGCTTCACCGTCGGCGGGGTTTGAATCTCGAGCTCGGGCCGTTTTGGGGTTTGCGCCGGCGGAGCAGGGGCGGGCACGCCGCGCTTGCGTGCGTCGTTGGCGGCGACCATCTGCTTGTAGATCGACTGCGCAAGCGGGGGCAGCGAGTTGAACCACATCTGCCGCTCGCCCTCTGAGTATCGGTCCAGGTTGGCTACGATCTCTTCCGTCACGACGCCGGGCTGCAGTTGCGGGAGGTACGCTTGCGGGACTGGTGATGGCGGTTGCTGCGCGGGTGAACCGGCCTGCTGCGCCATGAAGGCTTGGCGGGAACGCATCGCCTGCGTCTGCGCCTCGAGGATGTCCTGGTGATACTGCTGCTGCTGGGCTTGGCGCTGCTGCATCAACTGGTGTTGCGCCTGCTGATGCTGCATTGCCATCGGTGGCGGAGGTTGCTGTTGGGGAACAAACGGCTGGGCCATCCCCGGTGTCGGCATCCCGTAGGCGCCGGGAACCATCGGTGACGGCTGAGGCGCATGTCGCACCGGCGTCATCTGCGGCTTGTGCTTGCCGCCCTCCTTGAACATGGCGAGGCGCTCTTTGACCAGCTCGCGGTGCTGCGAGGTGATATCCCGGATCTGCCGCGCGTCCCGCCACACCTCCGAGTTGTCCTCATTGTATTGCATCGCATTGTCACACATGAGGTCGATCTCGTCGAAGAAGGCGTCGGCAGAGTCGTACCGTCGGGCGAACATGCGCTGCTCGATGTCGTTGAGAGATATGGGGTTCTTGATTTCTCGGTAGTAGTCTGGGAATTGCCGTCGGTCGGGAAGCTGCAAGAAGATGGCGGCGACATCTCGGTTCTCGCCACTGCGGGGTCAGCTTCGGTGCGAGGAATAGGGCTGGGAGAGGGTGACTCACTCGTCTGATCGAGCCTCCTTGATCGCCCGCATACAGGGCTTGATAAGCTTGTACACCGTGGGACCGTCCTTCATGTAGCTCCCTCGCTTCTTTCCCGTGCCGGGTCCGCCGTGTGGCCGCGGTGTCGACGCGGCTGTCTCGGACATGGGCGTGGAGGGGCCGGCAGGTGAGGGTGCCTCAGTCGACACGGCTGTCCGGGACGGCGGGGCCTTCCGCTGAGGCGTAGGCTGCGGCGGTTCCTCGGCATCGCTCTCTGATCCGTCGTGGTCTGCCGTATGGTTGTTGTAGAAGTCACGAGTCGCCTTGTGCATCTTCTTGGCCCACTGGAAGATAAGTGATTCGCGCATGTTGTATCGCTTGGCGTTATTCCATATTTGACCAAAGTCGTTGCAGACGTCGTTGAGTGTGTTATACTGAGCCTTGTCGAGCTTCTCCTTGACCATTTCGAGGGACATGGGATGCTTGATCGTTTCATAATAGTCGGGGAATTGTCGCTGGGAGGTGTCAGATCGGTATTCAAAAGATAACTTTTTCACCAACCTTGTTGGGCAGATGGATGAAGGGTTCAGCCATGGATTCACCGCTGTACGTCAGATTCGAGCTCGCGGGCAACTGGGGTGGAGCGGGGCCACGACTCACTCTGACTCTCGCATCGCGGAGATCTTGTTGTACAGCTGAAGGCCGAGCTGCTTCGCGCGCGCTGGATCCTTGGGATCCGGATCCTCCCTGTCCTGTGGGCCGGGCGATGGGGTGCGTCTCCGCTTACTCCGGCCCTCGGTCGATAGAATAAGATCGGGATTGACATCGAGGCGACGCTTGCGGGCGGGCTTCTCAGGGGACGCGGACCCCGCCGGAGGTGCGGCGGATGCAGCCTGCTCTGTCTTGACTGCCTCTGGGTTGGAACCCATGGTGAGGGCCGGGGTGGATGCAGAAGTATTCGAAAAAGGTGGATGGGAATCGATGAAAACAACAACAAGGCTAAGGGGAGCAGCATGGGTCGTCATGATCGAGCTCGACGCCGTGCGTGCGGCCACCACCAACGCGCAAATTTGCTTCCGTCGTGGCCACCAGGGCACGGGCGTCAGCCAAGAGTGGAGGGCCGTCCAGTACTTGGGCCAAAGCGATTTTGTTGTTTGTGTTCGTCGTAAACACTCGTACGGAATTCGCTGCATCGTCACTCGATCCTTGAATTCTGATAGTTCATATCTCAACACACACACAACACAGACAACTGTAGGCAAGCTGTAGGACCGTGTGGGCTGATGTTACAGGTGTATCTGAGTGCGATTCAATTTCTGCAGACCACCAGTGCAGCGCAACCACGTGTGGCGCATTGCATCCATCCACCATGACCCGCGCGCCGCTGGGTCTTTGCATCCAACCAGCATGTCTGGAGCACAAGTACATCAGACACAGGGACTCATCTCACATCTTTGAGAGGCCAGAACGACTTCGCGCGGTGCTGCTCGGCTTTGCAGCTGCTCTGGCCCGACTGGAGTCGGTGGATGGCCCCAAGGCGGCGAACGGGAATGGAGCCACAGACGACCTGAGTAACATGCTGTCAACTCTGTCGCTCGTCAACTCTCTGTACAGCTCGGACTACCTGAACGTTGTCCCGCCACCTACGCCCCCGACGACGCCCGGAAACGTGCTGATGCACCACCCAGCACTGCAACTGGCACATTCGCCACCCATCGAGGCGCCCTTCCCTTACCTGCCGAGGAGCAAAGGTGCAGCGTTACCGTCCAGCACGTATCTCCGTGACTTGTTCAAGTGGGCCAGTGAGGCAGTCGAGGCCATCAAGAACACAGGCTGCGAGATCCCGGACGACATGGGGTTAAACCCTGGCGACCTGTATCTTGGGCCTGGCTCCATTCTGGCAATCGAAGGAGCGGTGAGTAAGGATGTGTGCGAAAGCAACTGACAAGGCAGGTGCAGACGGTGTGTCAGGCTGTGGATGGTGTCTGCAGGGATCAGGCGTCCACTGGCCCCAAACCGGAGGTTCCCTCGACTCCTTCAGGGGAAACTGCTGTCCCACCGTTCTCGAAGGCGTTCTGCGCCATCAGACCGCCCGGCCACCATTGTGGGGAAGATGCGCCGTCTGGGTAAGCTACGAGTACCGTTCATTCCAGCTAACGATCAGATTCTGCTACGTGAACAACGTGGTTGTCGGGGCCATGCACGGTAAGTGTGAACAGCCAGTCCAGGACTAATGGTCAGCGTATATCCAGCACGATATCGACCGAGCGATTATCATCGACTTTGACCTGCACCATGGCAACGGCACGCAGGCACTGGTGATGCCGCTGAACGCGGCGACGTACGCCGAGGACCTTGCGCAGAAGGCTGGTAAACCGCCGCCCATGGAGCGCGGAAAGAAGGGACCGCGGCGAGGCTGGAAGGGGTTCTACGGCTCGGTGCACGACATCTACAGTTACCCTTGCGAGGTGAGTTACTGGACCAGACTATCAGCTGACATGTAGGACGGCGATCTCGACCTGATCCGCGACGCAAGCGTGAACCTAGCCGGTCATGGGCAGTACATCCAGAATATCCACTTGCAGCCGTACGCGAGCGAGGAGGACTTCTACGAACGCATCTACCCGCTCTATCTCGCTCTGCTGGAGAAGGCTCTCGTGTTCATGAAGGAGACGGACGCGGACCCAGAGCGGACGATGCTCTTCATCTCCGCCGGCTTTGACGCCTGTGAACACGAACACCAGGGCATGCAACGGCACGACCGGCGCGTTCCCGTCAGCTTCTACTCACGGTATACCCGTGACATTGCGGCTTTCGCGGACAAGCACCTGAATGGCCGTGTCGTCTCAGTTCTCGAGGGTGGGTACGGCGACCGTGCTCTCACCAGTGCGGCAATGGGCCACGCGATCGGCCTCCTTGACCGGCAGGGGCAGGCGGACTGGTGGAGCGTCGAGCAGCTCATGCTCCTGGAACGAGCTGTCAAGAAGCGGCGCAAGGGTAAGCTGTGCGCTCTCCCGCCCGATCTCGCCGCCAACCCCGTCCTGGCGCGGACGCACGCGATCCTCGCCCAGTTCGAGGGAACGACTCCCGCCTCGCCGGCGCCTAGTGCGGCGCCGAGCACGCAGGCGACCCCGCGGATGACTTTACGCGAGCGCAAGCCGAGAACGATGTACGGCGACTCGCCGCCGCAGGAGACGCGCCGCCGCCCCAGAGCCGTCAAGGAGGAGCCGAGCCCGAGCAAGCCTAAGGAACCTGTAAAGGTTGAGGCTGTCAAGGTCGAGGAGGCGTACCCGTCCCCGGTCAGCAGCGCTGAGTCTCCGCCAGCGGCTGTCGAACAACCCGAGCCGCGCATCGTGCTCAAGATCCCGCGCGTTACGACCCCGGCAGCGCCAAGCACGCCTGTGGCTGTCCCTGCCGCTGAGAGCGCCGCTCCTTCGCCGATCCCGACGCACTCGCTGCGCTCGCCTATGCCTCCGCGCCAGCAGTCCGAGGCAGCGACATCAACAGGCGCGCCAGGCTTGGCCGATATCCTTGCCCAGACGCTGCAGGCCCCGTCGTTCCAGTCAGTGCCGTCAGGGCACCCTGTGCAGTCAACACAGCCTCTGCAATCGACCCCTTCGCGTGCATCGACGCAACCCGCTCCCATGCGCCCGACTGTGGCATCCACGGCCCCGCCCCAGTCGTTCGTCCCCAGCATCCCCACCTCTTCTCTGCACTCTCCTGTGCCCCCAGCGCCATACCCCGCTGCGCCGGTATCCTTCGCCCCATCGTTCCCGGACTCCTTCCGCCCGAGCGTCTTGACCGCGCCGGACTTACCCCCGACGCCTGTGCGCCCTGGCCGACCGGCCCAGCCACCACTCGGCGCAGCCCCGATACCCTCCGGACCAAACTTCAACGTCATGCCGAGTCTGACGACTATGGTGACCGGCGATCCCTCGATGCGCGTGCCGGGTGAGCAGAACCCGGATGGCGCATACCGCCCCGGTGTGCAGGGACATCCGTCGAACGTCCGTCCTGTGTCAAAGGTGGACCTCGAGAACGGGCAGTAGGCACGGAGCGTTGAGCGCTGCGTACTCGGCAGTATTAGTCGCTCTGTTTTGGTATGTTTTGGGCTCTATCGTTTCGCTGTCTCGTCTTGGTTCCTCTTCGGGTTTCGTCCCCATGTCGCCATCTCAATCTCATCGGTTTGGTATACTGCATTCATGTCTGTGTTCCAGTGTCTCGCTGCGCGTCGACTGCGCCGAGTCCTCGGAATCGAACGTGCAGTCCGAACGGTGGTCTTACGGCGACTGCTCTGCATTCCATCCATCCCCCCTCCCCTCGATGGGTGAGCTTGGGTCTGGCCAGAATCCGGGGCCAGTCGCCATGTCCACTGTTTCGGAACCATACGGAACACGACGAGGTGATGTAGCCATAGCGACTGCTTATGAAGCTTATAATGCGATGCGTTTCGGATATGCCTCGTTCCTCTTTGCTGCGTATCGTGAGGGAGGTCAGGTTGGAGTAGTCATATACGGAGGCTGGCAGGCTGGCTGGGGTGAGCGTGGGGGAGAGTGGGGAAGCGAACAGTAGGTAGGTTGGGGCCACGACGGGCCACGATGGGCCACGATGGGGAGATTCCGGACGGCAACGAGCAATGGACTCACGGAATGGCCTGAGGAGTCTGGCCTTTGATTAAGTGTGCTAACCTGTCTTTGATACGACAGCTGATTTGTAGTGGTAGCTCTCGGGACCTAGCCTCGGGAACGAGATAACTCTCAGAGGTCGAGTGAGAACGGTGTGCTGACGTGTGGCACTCGCGCGTCATTGGTCGCGAGCACTAGCGGGCAGCAATGGATCGGTCGCAGGCAACGGTACATGTGGTGCGATGGAGGGGACGGGTACACGGGGAGATAGCGTACCAATGAGCGTAGAGCGGTGGGTAGTGGTAACGGTAAGTGACGGGGAGAGCGTATCTGGAGCTGGTGGGAAGGTTCTCGGGCCAGGTCCAATGGTTCAGGTCCGCTTGCCCGCGAACGTCGGGGAACAACCGCGCTGAGTGGTCACATTGTCACTGGGATCTATCCTTGATTGCTTGGCAAGTCCGATAAGTCGTATGCGACATTGCCAAAGGAGCCAGAGATCACAGCTATGAAACGGAATAGGCGCAAGCTCTATCTGACCGCCATCACACCGCGTGCTCCAGCTGCTGACAGCAAGTTAAGCATGCACTCACGGTCGTCATGTCCACAACCTTCTCCGCCCATTCCCATCATCAGAACACCCAACCACAGAGCATGCTGCACAGAGTCTGGAGCGAATCGCGGGGAGATAAGAACGAGTGACGTGGCAACTGAGCCCCAGGGCGCAGCTAAACACGTCTTGGGACTACAACCCAAACCCAAACTTGCTGTTCTGTCATGTCAGCGAGATACTAAAAGGTGGGGAAGTTAATCGTCCCCTATCAGATCGGTGCCCCCCAGATGATGCCTCCAAGATGATGCCGTAGCGGTGGCAACGAGGGTCCGGGGTAAGCTTAACGTCGCGAAGCACTTGGGCAACATGTGGCTAAGGCAACCAGCCATTGTGTTCCAGCAATACTCTGGCATGGGCAGAACAAGAGTCTGGACAACAGGCCGTAAGTGACAGAGCGTAAGTTTGCACAACCTCGTAAGTTCGGAGACAAACGGTACTAGTTCCCCGAGCGCCTTGGACCGGGCGCTCACTGTCCAGTACCCTCCGGCAGCACGCCCAAGTCCTCGAGTTCGGTCAGATGTATCGAGTGCGAGATCAGCTGAGGACATGGGAAGAAGAGCAAGGTTTAGACTTCGCACTTCTATCACGGATAAGCAGTGTGCGTTGTCTCCTTTTGCCTGCACGCCGCAGGTTGGACGTTTCATCGGCTGCGTTTCATGCGGGAAGTCGAGCACACATAGGGTCCACAGCGCACTGACGCTACGCCAGACGAGTGGGTGAAACGTGCTACTTTGGCGTGTGAAACGGGTGACTTTGTTCTTGGGACCTTCCCCTCTCGCCCTCTCTGATCTCTGCTCCACTCAGGCCATGCTGATCCGCGGATCGAGTGCTAGATCCTAAGTTTGCTGCTGGTCCTCTGGGAACGTCACCGCCCCCCTCGTGCCCTGGTGCCGCTTCTTGCCCAATCATCTCTGCGCGAAGAGTGACGCGGAGGTGGGTGCTCTAATGTGTACAGATCCAACACTACTATATACCCTAGCCCTGCTGCCCATGCTGTCAATGAAGGTCGACTAACAGCGGGCAGCGGCAGTGCGCAGGGAACAAGAGATAAAGTTTCACGAACGAAAAAAGGATCGTCACGATTCCCGCGCCGTTAGTGCATCGTACCTGTTGTTCCGCGCTCACATGCTCGTTCACTTCCCTTGGCAGTATTCTTTCCGCCAGTTGTCCTCACCGAGCTGGGACAGAGATGAATAGGCAGAAACGCAGGTACCGAAGCTGCTGCGCCTGATATTCCAGATTGCTAGAGAGCAATGAGCCAAGCGTTGCAGTGGTCCAAGTACGGCCCACCATGTCCACCAGTCATAGCAGAAACCTAAATGAGACAACGGCCGCATGTCTTACACAGAGCAGCAAACATGCACACAACAGCCAGCAGTGACTCAATCGCGATCGGTGCAGACTCAATGGGCACGCCCCGAACGGCGCCTCTGACGTCTGTTGTCTGACTGCTCCTGCGATCCTGCCACCAGTCACGTCACGTCCGTGGACCTTGGTGCACAATGTCACCCGCCGTGCACGCTGTGCCGCCTTCATACCAGCATCCCAAGATCCGGCATGCATCACAGAATAAGCAGAACACAACCTCGGCCCGGGCGTACCGGTTCCCGCGAGAATTGAGACCAGAGACACTCAATGACCCACCATGTCTGATCCCCTCGCTCGCCCGCCGGGTCGCTGCGTCGCTGCGTCGCCGAGACCAATAGGCCCTCAGAAACACATGAGGCATGCAAGAGCGAAGAGGCAGATTCCGGGGGATTAAATTACACCCCGTTAACACGCTCTTGTACCGTCGTCATGCATAATCTGGAATAACCCCCTCCCTCTCAGCTTCCAGGTCTCCTTCAGAGCCCTCCTTCTAGCCTTCAGAACCGTAGCTCGCAGTCAAACGTAATCTTCCTCCGGAGGTGAACACGAGGGTTGCACCAAGTGAAGTGCGGGGCGACGATCCCGGGACGTTCCTTTGCTCCACATGTTCCAGACACTCCAGCCAGAGCGCGAGAGTAAGTTGGCATGCGCGGCAGTCGGATCAACTTGGCCCGGAAGAACCACCCAGCCCGGCGCAACGCGCAACGCAGTCCGCCATCACATCACCCACTGCAGCTCCGCGCGCCGTGCACCGTGCGCCCTGCACTGTGTCCTGTGTGCTGTTCCGTTCCGCGGAGTGCCGAGGCCCATTGGACCTGCGTAATACACTGCCCCTCGCAATATTCGGAGTCTCCCCAATGTCGGGGGAATCGATTCCGGGGTCTTGACCAGTACGTGCAGTACGCCAGGTACTCCCAAAACGCTCCTAAGCTCCGCAATCTTATCTGCGAAGTTTCGCGCCGGGATGCCGGCATCCTGACATGATGTGTGAAGCCTGGCACGGGCACATCTTGGCCGCTCATTTTTCACTTCTGGCTCGCACTGACTTGCACTGCTGCACTGCATGTCCAGTATCCCAGCGATGCACGTAAGGTTTTGGCTGTCATGTTCTGCACTGCTCGTCGCTCACTTATGCGCTCTCCGCCCTCGCCCTCGCTTCGCTCGTGCTCGGCCGTTGCGTGCTAGTTTATATTCATGTACACGTATACCTATTGCCTATTGTTACAGTGAATGTCCTGCGTGATGAAAATGCTGATGTACTTGGTTGCAAGACAGTGATAATGATGATGGTGGTGGTGGGTCGTTAAGAGAGAGAGCCAGAAGGACAGTGTTTTAATAGCTGATTTTGAGTCCGGGCCAGAGATCGTGCTTCGGCGCTTCCCAGGTGTCGCCAAACTTGGGACACGGGGGAAGGGGCACGTCTGGCGGCGCCTGGTGCTGGTGCCACTCTGCCGAGATGAGTTCGGGGACCTCGGCCGCGTCGGCGAACTGCGCCTTGCGGGCTGGTGTGGGCGACGGCGGCTCCTGGCAATAGCCCTCGTCCGAGGCGAAGGAGAGGGAACGCTCCATCGTCGGCGTAAGAGGCAGGGGCTCGGGGGACGCAGAGGACGAACGGTCGTCGAGCTCCGGCTCGCTCTCCATGTCTGACAGGTCGTTCTCCATGATCGACTCGAGGGAGGGGGACGGAAGCGAGGTAAACTAGGGTCACAGGTTAAGTCGAACGAGTGGTGCCACAAACGAGGCCGTGAACTGTCGACCTCGCTGCAACCACGAATAACTCATGCATATGCATGTTTCTTGCTCTATAAACAGTTGTTCCACGTGCATGGGAGTCTTGGTAACCTATATACGAAGCATGGTGCACCTGGGATCAATACTTAATGTGTCCTCCATTAGCAGAGATGGTGTCCTTGATCCTGTTAGGCATGGACATGATAAGTCGGTCGATCTCATTCTGATCATAGGTGTTCCAGAGCTCCGTAGCGGCAGCGAATAGCCCCTCCTGGGTGGTGGGACGAGGGTTGAGACGGGCCAGGCGGCGCTTGAGGTTGCTCCAAAGGTTCTCAATGGGGTTGAGGCAAGGAGAGCAGGGAGGGTGAGGCAGGAAGCGCATGCCAAGTTGCTCTGCCTTGCCACGGGTGGCCTTGGCTGTGTGGACGACAGCGTTGTCCTCTACAACCCAGGGCAAGCCATAACCACGCCACTGAGTCTTGACACGCTTCCAGCAATCAAACAACTCCTTCTCAGTCACCTGGGTGCGATAGATGGCCGCATTGACTCCCTTGCGCTTGGAGGTCGACTGGGAGGTGTCAAACCACACCAGCTTCGACTTGCCGCCATACCAGATAGCCCCCCAGCACATAATCGACCCACAGCTCGATCTGGAGGTGTACTGGATGTACCTGAGTGTCAGCACTCTTCCACAGCATGTAGAACGTCAGGAAAGACACTCACCGCTCATTGGCACGGTCAGAACCGATGGGGCGCGTCACATATGCTCTGTGGAGCTGGTCAATGTAGAGAGGGACCTCGTCACAGAAGATCACCTTCCTCCACTCTTGGAAGAGTCGCTGCTGCTCAAGAGCATAAGCGAGACGCTTCTCCTTGTGAAGGGGGCTTAGATACGGCCGCACAAGAGCCACAAAGCGGCCATAACCAAGCTGGCGACGTGCACGGCGCAGAGTCATGAGAGAGAGGACAATGTCTCTGTCTGCAAGAGTGTCCAACACCTCACGATTGCTGGCGAAGGGCTGAGCCTCAAAGACCTCGTAGATCGCTCTGAGGTTGTCGGGAGTGAGCTTGGTGTGGCTGCGGGGGATGCGGATCCCCTGGACAGGGTTCAGAACAGCCAGAGCAGGTGGAATGAGAGCCTGGAGGCGAGCTAACATCACACAGTAACCCACAGTGCTCTTGGCGACGTTGTACTCCCAGGCGACAGAGGAATAGCTGCGGTAGCGAGCCAAGGACGCAATCTTGGCGCGGCGGCGAGGTGTGAGGCAAGGGCGAGGCATAGCTGCAAGTTCTGATGAGGTAGAGCTGTTGTGGAAGAGAAGTGGCACTCAAGGAGGCTTATATGCCACAAAGATGGACAGTCGGACGGACTCCGCTGCCGATATGCATGGTTTCGACTCAATTCTTGGATTTTCCAAAAGCCCAGCTTCGGAGCTTGATACATGAAAGATTTGGGGCAAGCACAGGCCTCGGTGGCTGAGATCTAGGGCGATAAGGAGGGTGGTGACATGCAGCTTTATTGTGGTGGTGTGGTGGCCAGTATGCACGGTGCGCTCTGCAGCTCCATTTGTCCGAGCTGCCAAGCATTCCTTTCGGCTCTACGCGGAGTTTCTAGGCATAAAGAGTACCGTTGCATGAGTTATGGATCAGAACATGAGCCACGGCGAGGTTGACGATGACGGGACCGTGCGCATCCGTTCGACTTAACCTGTGACCCTAGTTTAGCAGCATCGAGCTCGGCAGCAGTCACAGACTGAGACAGCGACGAGCGCTGCAGCGGGGAAGCGTTCAGAGCGTCCGTGCGACGGAGCAGACCGTTCGAGAACGCCCGGCGCAGAGCCTTGTCCGCGTCCCGCGTCAGGTCCATGTGCTCGAGCCACTGGCGCTTGCCCTCCTCGCGCTCGTAGCGGGTCGCAAGCTTGGTGATGTTGCCGAGACGAGACGAGAGGTGAGTCACCCGCGTGAGCTGGGCGCTGTAAGGGGCACGCTGGGACACGGGCATCGCGCTGACGGCAGGCACGGAAGCGAGGAAGCGTTGGGGGGAGCCGGGCGCCATGAACAGGTCGCTGCTCGAGGTCGTCGCGGAGAACTCCGAGTCGCCACCGAGGGTCGACGACGAGTCGCGGCGCTGATGCAGGGAAACCTGCTCAACAGACAGGTCAAGCTGGAGACCAGAGGTCTCGACAAGCTCGACAATCTCGTCACGGGCCTTGTTGAACTCGGCAACCTTCTGGTTGGCCTCGCTCTGGATCGTCCAGATGAGGTAGGCAGAGGGAAGCGACTCCTTGAGGGCGGGGAGGACATGGCGACGGAACGCGTCGACAAGCAGCGAGCGTGCCTGGCGGCGGTGCGCGCGGGCAGGCTGCTGGTGAACCGCGACGTGCGGAGGAAGAACGGGGCGCTGCTGCGGTGCGCTGATGAGCGGCGTGATGAGCGAGGACAGGATGGACATGGGGGAGCGGCGGCCCGAGACGTCGGCCGGCGACGCGACAGGGGGAGGGGCCGCGGGAGGAGCGTTGGCGGCGGCAAAGCTGAGGTGGACCTCGTTGACGACGCGTCCGAGCTGGGCGATGCACTCGTTGCTCAGGTCGACATTGATGCTGGTGCCGTCGATGAAGTGCACGACAATCGTCTTGTGGGGAAGAGAGAAGGTGACACTGTCGACGACCTGCTTGTGTCAGCCAGAGACATTGGGGCACACAACTCTCTGTGCTTATCACTCACGCCGCTGATCCAGGTCGCCTTGTCACCGAGGAGGACGTTGGTGCACTCAATGTCCTCCTGGACGCAGAGCGAGCGGTGGGCAAGGAGGTTCGGGGGCAACGGGACGCCGCGCGAGCTGTTGCAGTGTGAGCTGGTGATCGTGTGCGGGACAAGGGGTAGCCGGGTGCGCGGGGTGGCGCGGAGTAGGCAATGGTGGTAACACGTACGTGTAGGGGCTTGCCGGGAGGGGAAGGGTGAAGAGGATGGTGGGGGGCGACGGCTGAGCCTGCGTCGGCGCCGGGAGGAGACGGAGGAGCATGATGTGTGTAGTGAGTCGTTAAGATTGGTGTAGTTCTAAGTGATCCCGGGAGCGCTGGGATCTTTTGATGGTTGAGTCTAAGTCGTTACTTTGGGCACGCGGTGCGTTGCTGGGGTGCTTTGGGTGGTCGGGCGATGCGCGTGATGCAGGTGGCTGCCAGAGCCGGTAATGTTTGTGTTGAAGAGGAAGTAGGTGAAGATGATCAAACGAAAAGGTTCAGAAGAGAAGGAGCAAGAGATGTCGAGGAATCTGACGGGGTCGGGCGATATGAAGAGGAGGGGGAGGAAGAGTGCGGGATGGAGGTAGAGATATAAGAATGCAAGTGCGATAAAGTGTAGGTAGGAGTGTGTGCTTGTGCCGGGTGAAGGGAGGGACGAGGGACGAGGGACGAGGGATGGACGAGTGATTGTTGTGCACGGTCCGTGTGCCCTGGGGTGCGGCTGTCCCTGACGAGTGCGCGAGTGCGCGAGTGCGTGAGTGAGTGCGGGCGCAGTGTCCTGGGCTGGCTCGTCCCTTTGCGTAGTTTTGGCGCCCTGGTCCGACCCTGGACGTCGCTGCATGGGACCGAGACCCTGTTCGCGTCCCTGCGCCGTGGGCCAACCCTGTTTCCCGCCCTGAGCCTCTCCCCGCGGATGCGGGCGAGCGGTGATCGTCAGTGTGTGGTGGAGAGAATGGAGAGAGGTGGACGTGTGGTACGCGGGACGAGTTAAAGTGCGGGAGAAAGGCACGCCCAAAGGCGAGGCACATATTGCCCCGTCGTCCTCTCGTCTCCCGCCTCGGCACACCGGGCCCTCTTTTCATTCCACCATACACAAAGACTGATACCAGCTAAACCAGCTCGCGGCTACCGGTGGGCCAGGCGGCCAGGCGGGCCAGACCCACTCCTCCCCCGCGCGCCGCACCGGCTATCAAAGGCGCTGGCTGACACGAACAAACCTTTTCACCCTCCCATATGGCTGGGAGGGGACTCTAGGGGTGGGTGTACATTCAAGCCGTGACCAGCAATCACATCCGACGTGAGCCATACCGCAGCCGGCTTGCAAGACATAACGGTGGAGTTCGAGGTTCTGGCCAGTGGAATCGGCCCGTAACGTCTCCGTCACTCTGCATGCAAAGCTGTCTGAGAAGCGGCAATCTGAAGCATTCAGCATACCGCCCGACGACCACCCGACTCTGTTCCGGGGAGCATTCTGCATTCACTACCTAGTCATCAGTGTCACGGCGGTTACGGCGGGTTCGCGGGGCTTGCAACCACCGGCACCACCACACCTCGGTACATTCGGTGAGTTCGGTACGTTCGGTGGCTTTCGTCGCCCCCCGCGCCGCTCCGCCCTGCAACAATGCAAAACTGTGTCGGTATCTCGGCGACTCTTGCGCCGGTTTCTGCGCCAGTTCTGCGCTTGTTCTGCGCCAACTTGTGCGCCAACTCGTGCCCCTCGGCACATTGCGGCCAACACGGCAGAATCTCCACACCACAGCCATTCTCCCTTACTGTGAAGCTACAGCGAGCGGGTGGTTGACCCATCGCCCATGATCGCATCAATCGTTCCTAGTAATCGCCGGCGTTGCCGTGCTGATGGAAACCCGCACGCCATGTGCGGGGCGGTACCGGGCGGTAGTGGCCGGGGAGGGGTGAGGCGTCAGTGGCTGCTGCCACCTGGGGAGCTGGGGGGGACATGGTTAATTTTCTATTGTGCGTCGGCGGCGCCCACGCTGGGACTGGACGGTATGTCATATGCCGGGCGCGCAGCATGCCTCGGCGCACTGCAAGGAGGCGAGGAGACTAGGAGGCTGGTATGCGCTTGTGTGCCGACGAGTGGGCCATTCCGGCAACCTTTTAGTCTGTGCTAACCGCTGCACAGAACCGTTGGCCAGTGGCAGTGAGAGACTCGACGGCGCAGCAGCAGCATGCACTAGCATGGTCCAGACACTGACTGCGCCGACGTGCTTACCCTGGAACAAGCGCCAGCGTACGCCAGTACCCCGCAACATTAGCGCTGCCCGGCATGAGGGTCACGGAGGGTCGAAAACTTGGTTAGGAACCGACGTTAAGGCACACTGCCTTCCCTGGCCCTATCCTGCTCTATAGAGGCCGCGCCAGCCCAAGCCCATGCACACTGCTCCTAGCAGCAAGGAGAGTACATACGACCCAAAGACTGGATAGAGTTTCGCCACCCCGGCGTTGCACGTTAGCGCGCGCCAACGCGTCCTTGCGGTGGGTCAGCACCGTGCGCACCGCAAAGCGGGCACTCCTTTGTTCATCGCTGGGCCAGTCGGGTGTCTCTCTGAAGGCGGGGCACGGACAGCGAACACCCCTGCCCAAAGCATCGGCCCCTTCGCGCCCTCCGGCGCAGCCGCATTCATATGAAGCACTCGGCATTCAATCTAAGCTCGTATTCAACGCAAAAGCACAAGGCAAGCCAAAGCCGGAATCTTGAGTTTATCTCTGCGTGGGCCGTGCACAATGGCTCTGTAGACATACTGGCGGAAGCAGCTGACGTTGCGAGGAACGCAGAGGTCCTCGAATGTGACATTGCTCGGCGCGTTCTTTGACGCCATCTCGCAACGCGTCGTACCGGATCTCAGTTTCCATGATTCACGCCCGGCGTGCCGGGCGTCTGGCAGTGACTGACAACGGAGCACCGTTGCCAGGCTGATTTGGGACCGAGTACGCAGGGTCGTGGATCGCGTGGAACAGGGTAAGTCGTGCCGTTATGCTCATACTCTCAACCTTTCACGACGACCAGGACGGGCCCAGGACTGATGGGGATTCCGGGATGATATCGGAAAGCATGGCTGCATGGCTGCAATCCGACATGGATTTCGGGGTGCCCATGTCGGCCCGCTTACACCAGGTCGGACTAAAGTGGCAGCTGACTGCAGCCCCGGAGCTAAGTCAAAGGCGGCACGGATGCCGACATTGGCCGATACGCTAGAGCAGCTATCGCTAGCGAACTCAGCACTCGGGGTTCTCGGGCGAGCGCGTCATGCCGTGATAATGCACTTCAAGCAGATTTCGACTTCTCTGCCCCTTAGGCTGAACCTGGCCTGGTCCTAAACGTTCCTAGAGGTCCTAATTTTCATCTCCATGGCTCAAACTACTGCAAGTGGTAGAGACGTAGTGTCCCCCAACTTCATTTGCTAGTCTGTCTAGCCTCGTCGTAGACCCGGAGCACGCCGTCAAGGCATTGGTTCCTGCCTGCTTCCCACCGAGCCCGGGATACTTGCAGGATACACTATTCGCACCTAACACCTATCATGGAGAACTGAATATGACTCGGGGCGTCCAAGTGCACCTACTAGGGCAGTGACCAGGGACGACACAGATGAAATGATAAGGCCCAGCTGAGACATGTCGCCCTGCCCATTACACCCATGATAATTGCCCACGCGAGCATGCCGAGCAGTGACCGCAGTGCTCCATGTGGTGGGGGGATGTAGGACAGCCGTATCGGCGACTTTGCAAGCCACAATGGGGGAAGCTCGGCGACCGTGAAAAGTAACCGGCAATCTCTGACGCCGGTTGCGCCAACGCGCCCGCCCGAACGCCTGTACGCCTGTATGACATGCTGTTTCGCCGGTCAGCCCAGCAGCCTGCCAGATTCAGTGTCAGCCAGCCAGCTTGTCAGCCAGTCAGCCTGTCAGCTCCTGCGGAGAGGCGCCGGCGAACGCCCCGAGTATGCCCCGTCCGCAGTCCGGTGACACACCTCGCACACACCGAGACCTCAATACAATTTCTTGAACGGGGCGTCCGGCGTGCATGCGGCGTGCCGGCGTGCCCGGTCCGGCGAGGGTGAGTGGGGGTGGTGAGATCGGGCGCCACGCTTGGCAGTAGAGATCGAAAGAGACGGAGATGAGACGTGAGCTCCACTCCGTCGCGGTGTACTCGAGGTGCTTACTCGGATGCATCGGTTCCAGTCTCATTCCAGCTCCCAAGCGTCATTCCAGCGAGATTCGGTGTGCCCCGCTCTTTTGTATGCAAGTAGGGACGAGAGGAGGTCAGTGCACGGCACCCGCGGCGATCCATTACTTGTGGCGCATACCAATAGAGCACTTGCACGGACAGTACAGCTCCGGGCTATTGTACATGTAGGGCTCTCGCTATGCTCGCATATACGCACAAGCAGGCGTGCGCCGCGTGCCGCGCGCGCCGACCCTCGTCCACCGTTATCGGACGCGCTCGAAGTGGATGACACCGTGTATTTCTCTACTGAGAGTCAGGACACGCTCCGCCTGATTCCCACCGATCACAATCCGCCCTTTTCGCATTCTGTGTGGTCGGGTTCGGAAAGTCGCGCCTCTTCGCGATTTCGGGGGACGTTCGGAGGCGCCCGCGGAGGGCCTCTCTCTGCTTCGGGTTCCAGTACGGTGTCAATACGATCGTACACCCCCTGCACCCCACTATGAGCAGCACATGCCTCCCCGTGTTCCGTCATCCGATGAATGTTCAAACCTCCTTTTGAATTTTGCTTTGACTGTGGCAAGCACACGGCCCACTGTTTCCCACTGCTTCCCACTGTAAGTAAACTCTGCATGCATATCCGTATCAAGTGTCTTGCTCCGGTACAACGTCACCGGAGTGCCCCGGAGTGGGCCGGGTTCCAGTAGAATATGCGTGCCCCAGTGAGTCCGAGTCCCTCGGCGGGCATGGGCACGCCGCTCTCATTTTACATCCTTGCGGTTATTACAGTTGACACCGCCGACAGAAAGGACGCCGGACGTGCCTCCGGGCCTGTGCCGGATGCCCGGATGCCCGGCATGCTGTGCCCTCCATGCTCTGCCCGCAGGTCCGCCGTTCGGCACAGTGGGCGAAGTGGGAGGGTTCGGCAAGCGCGCAAGGTTGCCGCTCTTACCGCTCCTCGGTGTGGGTGTGCAGCGTTCAGCGTGACTGCAGATCACAACGCAGGACTGTGACGGTGCTCTTCTACCCTCCAGATCTGACTGAGACTGATGAGCAGGCACCCCAGCTTGCGCGCTCGCGCATGCTCCTTGCTCCACCTCGGACCGTGATACCGAGTGCGAGGCAGCGCCCACTGTGGGGTCGCGGGTCTGTGCGTCACCTACCCCGTTCTTGAACCCAGGATTGAGGGACTGACAGTCGGGGGACATCCCGGAATCTCCTCGCAACATGAATCGACAGTGACAGAAACCCAGGGCTGAGCGCTCGGTACGCTCGGTGTGATCCTTGCACTCCTTGCGATCACTCCCTGCCATTCGTCTCCTCGCGAGGCCTCCTGGAAAAACCTGATACCTGGCCTGGCCTGACAGAGGCTTGCCATCCTGAGTGGCGTGGGTATCCAGAAAAAAGTCGCGCAAGCCTGATCGCGTCGCCGGGCTCTGTCCAAAATTTCAAGAAAAGGGCCCTCGTCCAGGTACCCAGGACGGTAAGACGCCGACAGAACAACCCAGGAGACTGGAGGCACATTCGGGTGACCGACCCGTCGAGGATTCGGCAGGGATGTGCACAACGACCTGCCAGGACTCCAGGACCCCAGGGCGTGCCCTGGACCCAGGACTGATTCCAGCGCGCGCCATACCTTGCGCACACTTTCTGCGTACTCTGCACATTGGCTGCACGTCAAGCTTCATCTTTACGGCATGGGGATGTGCGTCTCTCGCACTTCTGCCAACCAAAGAGCAGAGTCGTGCACACCCTCGAGTCGTCCCTCTGTACTCCCGTTCGGGATGCGATCTGCACGCGTTTACGACGCTCTGCCCTGTCCTCGACGCCTTGCTCCCTGCTTTACCTTAACTGTGCACTTTTGCTTGTCGAGAATTTGGCATTGGTGGACGTCGACACAGCGTGGTGGCGTGTTCCTGGCCCAGCATCCACACCTTATCCCCCCGCAACCTCACCTAGAAAGCGCTTTCAGCGTACCTGCGGGTCGCTGCCCCGCTTGCGCCTCGTCGCCCCGCTCACGTACTCCCCGCCATAACGTGATGAGCGGTATGCAGTGCTCGTTACCATTGAAGACGTCAGTACCGATCGCATACATGCGCTGACGTTACTGGTTCGTTCTGGGCGCTCGGAGTCTTTTGCGGATCCAAACGCGCTCAAAGACATAAAGCTATGCCTAACCCCGCTCTGCACGCCTGAGGTCCTTTCGTGCCTCCATTAGCTAGAATGCCGCCATGCCACAGTGACTGCGGGGTGCGAGTCGGCCTCCCTTCGTCTCGGCGCACTCGGCGCAGATCGAGGATCGAGATCGGATCGCAATCCTGGGCAAGGAACTGCAAAGGTCCTGTTCGTCACGCTCGCCGCAGGTACTGCAGGTACGCGCCTGCCCGCTTTCGCGCCAGACAGCTGTGTGTGCGTGGGTATGCGATGCAGGGTAACGGGTACTACAAATTTTTGCGCGTTGCGCTCGTCGACGAGCCGCGTCGAGTCTCACACTGTCTATGACATTGCAGACACGAGTAGCTCGAATGTCAGGAAGGTTGCCATGTTCGTCTTGCATGTCGTCAGCAATTTGCGGCCATTGCTCGGAGCAAAGCTTCCAGCATCCTGTATCCTCAAACGGCAGGAGAGCGAATACGCGAGCTCGTCTCGCTGGCTCGCACGTTGCTGCCCGCCGCTTGGAGAACATGACGCTGAGCCTCGAAGTCTGGACTTACAGGGATCGCTCTGCATTTCATTACAGAGAGTTTGGGTTAGCACCGTTCTCCTAACCATTTAATCTGATAACTTCTAACCGACACGTCAGGTGAAACCATCCGACGGGCCGCCGACAGTCACTGCAGGGTCGCCATATTGGGGTCACCAGTTTCGTTCGCCTCATTGGTCCCGAGGAAACCACGCCGCCCGCCTCCTTGGTGACAAGAGCGAGCGCGCTCTCGCCGCATTCAGTAGTCTTGCGGCTCGGCACAAGCTTCCGTATGCACTTCGCACCAGGCTGATCCCATGTCGCCCCAGATTTCTACCTCGCGGGAGCCCTGCAAGGAACCCTTTGGTAGTGCAGGCACACCCAAAAGAAAGAAGTCGTGATCCCCTTTCTATGGATCGTTGGCCGGTCCTCTGAGCCATGATGGGAGGGAGTGCACCATATGGGGCACACGCGTGGCTCGCTCGTAAGGTACCCCGGGCACGCATCGCGGCTCATCAGTGGTCTGGAGCCGGTGGTGACTCACCCCCAGACCACCGTGAGCCGGAGCCCTCACAGAGCGACGATCACTTTGAAGCTTCTTCCCACACCATGGAGCTGAGACCGCGCCACGTCTGTCTCGCATGATATCTCAAGGCATGTGGTACACCTTTATCGGCCCGACTCTAGCTCACTTCCGAGTAACAAGCCGGATCCACCATTCGTTGGGGTTGAAACTCACCGGACGACTGTTGGCCACAAGCCAACGAACATGACTCTCCATCCTTCCTTCCGAACACTCGTGACAGCTGTCTGCCAAAGACCCAGCTTGACCTTGCTCGCCTCGTCGCCCCAGGCTGACGAGCTCTGCATGCGGGTCTTGAAGACGTCGAAGGGGAAAGTCGCCTGGCGTTAACTTGTGGTCCAGCGCATCCGCGGCGATGCTCCTTACTCACTACCCAGGCAACGACACCGGCCACTCCTCCAGCTGTCATGAGCTCAGCCCAGTTCAGGCCAGAGTTGAGTTCGGCCTCGCCTTCGCTGATCAGATCGTGCTTGTGATCGTGGTGCTCTAGCGGATGGCCCGACTTGGCACGGCGCCACTTGAAGTATCGGCACACCGCTTCATACCTGCTGTCAGTCATCTCCAAAACTGGCAGTCTTCACGAGCAGAAGTACGGTCCGTAAGCGGACTCTCGGATCAACGTCGCCGTGTAGCCCCTGTAGAGACCACGGAGGCCACCCGTCCTCAGGATGTCCCAGGCAACGGCGAACGTCGAGGGATTCATGTGCGGAGGCATAGACTGTTGGCGAATCTGGGCGTCAGCGTTCGGGGTTCTCTTTCGGGTAACGACAGATCCAGCGTACGCAGTCTGTGGAGCCTGTCGGCTAACGGACGTCTGCGCGTAGGTCACCCTCCCCTCAGCTCACGCACCTTGATCAGCTCGATGGGGCACGTCAGAGTAGCTCCCACAAAGCCACTTCCCATTCCGGCGAGGTTGATTTGCCACAGCGTCGGGTCCTGACCGGGAGGCGTCGGCATCATGTTCATGAAGGACGTGTACGAAGAGAAGATGACACCGTTCACGAAGGCAATGCCCAGCTGATTGTCAGCAGCCGGAGCCTGCTAAAGACATACCATGGGGCTCATGACACCCTTGAAGAGACCGGGGATCTGCTGTTAGCTTACACTGTGATGCCGAAGTGATCTCGTTAGTCAACGAGATGTCGTCGCACCTTCTCCTCCTTCAAGATCGAGGCTAGCTGTCAGCAAGACCCTCCAGATCAAGGCTCACTCAGTGCCCCCGTTATTGATTGATATTTCCCATTGTACTGGGGAGTCTGGTAGCGGACCTTGACGACATCGAAGGGCTGTCCGACGAGCAGACCGATGCCACCTGGAGATATCAGCACCCCGCACAGCTTCACAGCTAAGCGGTGCTCTCACCAGCAATGGTTCCAGCGGTGAAGTCGACTAGAGGGGATATCTCTCTGCCTGTCGGTCAGCGTTGCTCACCAACGTAGACTCACCCTTGTCATCATCACTCATTTTGGTTCTGCAAACGTTCGATAGTCACAATGAAGATACGCGCGAGATAAGCTGAGATCGTGTGAGAGTGGAGGTGCGGCGCGTTCCGCGGAGGTCCGAACGGGGAAGGCTTGACCAGCAAAGCACAGACGGACTGTCCGGGCAGCAAGCAGTCAACGAGCCGAATAGGTGGGGCACAGAAAGCTTTTTGGCAGCACGAAGGAGGGGAGCGTTGAAAAAGCTGAGAGAGTGAGAAGAGGAAAGATAATCAGTCGGCCGATTGTATGGTGGTGGTGTCAACATCGTTCCTGCCAGGTGGCCAATCTACCCCGCATTACCCCGCAACCCCTGCCAGTGTCATCATTCCGTTGATCCACGGATTTCCTGCTCCGTCCTAACCTTCCAAACATCCTCAAGCGTCATTCAGTGACATCCACGATCGCGTTTTCCCTCATCGCTCGCCTTGCCCGTCGGTGACACCGTTGGCTCGAAGCCGTCTCGGATCAGTACGGGTTCCGCCCGTGCTCCTTTCGATTGCCGCCCACTCTCCCTAGTGTATCAGCTACTCCGGCGAACCGCTTGCCACGCGTCCGCACCTCAATCATGAATCTTGACGAGGAGGCGAAGCTTTACACTACGAACCAGGAGCGTGAGCAGGTTGAGAACCTCGCCACGCTCTACTCCATCATCGTCTCGCTTGATTACCTGGAACGAGCCTATGTTCGGGATTCGGTAACGTCGAAGGACTATGCGCCAGCATGCACGAGGCTACTGGCTCAATACAAGAGCTTGATGAAGCTAGTCGGCGAGGAGATCGGTGGAGTAGAGGCGTTCATGAAGCGATACAAGGTGGGTGTCCAAGAGAGGAGTACTTGTTTGAACCTCAAAGCGTAAGCTGACGATGAGATGGAGTTGCCAGCAGCCCTGCATCGATTGCAGGTCGGAGTGCCTGCGACGGTAGAGCATGCAAGTGACACAACGGAAGGAGCCGATAACGCCAAATATGTGGCTGAGGCGACACAGGTGGGAATAAGGAAGAAGCTTCTTGGCTGACCACCAGGCTTTCATCACGTTCATGGACGCGCTCAAGCTCAACCTTCGCGCCAAAGACCAGCTGCACCCATTGCTTACTGAGGTGATGGCAGGCTATGCGAAATTCAAGGACTCTGCTCAGTGGGAGGGAAGAGCCAAGATCATCCACTGGCTCATCACCCTCAATGCGATGAAGGCTGCCGACGAGATCACGGAGGAGCAATCGAGGCAGATGCTTTTTGACATCGAGAACGCTTACAACGAGTTCTTCAGGTCGTTGAGCGGAAAGTAGGTCGAAGCGTGCGGTTATGATGATAGATGGGGTAGTTGTAACGATACAATGACATCTTAGCAGTATACAACAGTACAAAAGACAGGAAAGGTATATCGTCACGAGAACACCTACTGAGTATATACAGTGTAAGTGACATGGAAGAATACGAGAGAAGACGAGGAGTGGAGTTCAGTCTAGGATCTTGATGCCGAGGGCGCCAGAAACTTCCTCAATGTAGTTGTCTGCGCGCTGCCGGAGGGTGCGGTAAGACTCCAGAACATTGCGGATCTCCGCCTGGTTCCTGTCGATATACTCCTTCATCTCAGCGCGCAGTTGCTTATGCTCGTTCTCGAGCTCTGCGATCTGCCCTTCCAATACAGCGCGCTCCTTGTTCTTCTGGTCGTACTCGGCAGTCAACTCAGCGATGCGGGCTTGGCCGCTCTTGTGGTACTCTTGAAGCCTCTCCCGCTGGCGGACCAACTTCTCTTCCGCGAACGAGATCTGCCGCTCAAGGTGCTCGTTCCGCTCCTTCAGCCTCTCACCCTCGGTGCGCGCCTGGTCGACGGCCGCCTGCAGCTTCTCCTTGTCGCGTCGAAGTCCCTCGGTCGTCTCCTGCTGGGACGCGACCATGTTGCCGAGGGTGATCAGCCTCCGCAGCTCGGTCTCGAGGCTCTTCAGGACTTCCAGGCGTTTCGTGTGCTCGTGAAGCTTCTCCGCAGTGTGGTTAAGCTCCTCCTTCTGGGCTGCAACCTGACGGGCCATCTCAGAGATGTTCTTCCGGATGCGATCCGGTGACCGAACGAGTCGACCTTTTGCCTCGTTTGTTCGTGCCTCGATATCATCGAGCAGAGCTGCACGCTCTTTCTGCAATGTCAGCGTGGCCACTCTTGACGTCGATACTACTCACGCCTTCCTTGCTCAGGGCCTGCCGCTCCTGCTTCATCCGCTCGTACTCTCCGGACAGTTCGCGTTGCTCCTCGGACAGGCCGCGCAGCTCATTGCGCAGCTCCTCGTTGCGCTTCCTCGCGTTCTCGACTCGTGGCAAGTCTTCCTCCCGCGCCGCCTTAGCATCCCCAATGGCGACGTCAAGCTTGTCGATTTTCATCTGTAGCTGGATGACCCGCTCCTTGTTGGACTCAAGCTGCGCCTGGAGCTTGTCCGCGAGGCCAAAGTTCTCCTCACGGAACTTCGCAAAGTTCAACACCCCACTGAGTGCAGTGCGCAAACGCAGGGCGTCGGGCCGGGTGAGGTCGGTCATGTTGAGCGGCACACCGCACCGTTCGGCTAGCTCACGGCAATGCTGGAAAAACATGAGGATTCCCATCGCACCGTTGTAGAGCTCCTGAGCACTGTCAGCCGTGTGGTTATGTTGTAATGTCTCACCCTATACTCCATGGTACCGAGGATTGCGTTCTTGGGACTGTCGATCTGTGACTGGCTGACACCGCACAGAATTTCGAGTAGACCACCCCAGATGGCCTGGGTTGAGGCTGGCGTGGGCCGTGTGAGGTCGTCCATCTGGCAGTTGATACCCAGGAGGCTCAGGCAGCTGTAGACTTCATGCGGGTTCATCATCGGAAATCCCAACTTGCGCCCATTCTTGCCGGTCGCGCTGGCGGGGCCGTTTCCTCTGCGCGCGGCCTGAGACATTATGATCTCGGAGGTTGTTGTTTGATTGAGCTTATGTTTATCTGCGAAGTGTAGGGTAGGTGCTATAGGGAAGGTGTGCAGAGTAATTGTTGTGGTGGCAACTTCGGAACGTGTGCGGAAACGGACAGGTTGCCTTTGTTTACATGTCTTCGGCGTTACGTAATGACATAAAGCGATTGTATTGATTGTTAATGGTCCTGGAACCCAGATCTGAATGTCTGCGTCCGACTCGCATTAGCCGCGGGATCAAACGCTCTACCTTAGCGGAAAGTAAGGCGCGTGTTGACAAATGTAAACAAACCGTCCGACCGTCTGTTGCCTTCGCGTCAACAACCACTAAGCACCACAGCAAGCAACCACCATGGCGCCTCGTCGCCTCTCGATATCATTCATAACGGATTCACTGCCGTTGCTGGTCCCTCCCATCTTCGACCAGGCTCAGGGAAGCGTTGCGAATCACCGGAAGAACGCCGGCAACCTCCGCAAAATCCAAGAGCAATGCGCCAGTATCACGGAGGAGACGGACAAGGGCATCCGGCTCATCGGTGAACGTGCCTTCAATTCTCTCTTTGTTGATATGGTCAACCGTGTCCTTCCTATCAAGAAGGGTGTCACGGTCGCGGACCGCATTGTCAAGTTTGTGGCGACCTTCGTCGAACTCACTACTGCTCAAGGTAAGTAGGAGGACCCGCGCGAAGACTGACAGCGCCAGATGCCGAGGAAGAAGACGGAGACTCAATGTCATCCCGATTTGTATCAAAGCTCCTGCGTCACCTTCTTGCGGGTATGGAGGCCAAGGACAAGAACGTGCGATTCCGTGTCACTTTAATGACCGCGTCTCTCATCAACGGTCTGGGCGAGATCGAGTGAGTATTTCGCCACAACGTTGCTGACAGCCAGCGATGAGTTGTTCGTTATGCTCCGGGAGTGTCTGCTCGAACGCTCTCGGGACAAGGAGTCGGCTGTTCGCGTGCAGGCCGCTCTCGGTCTTGCGAAGCTGCAATCAGCGGATGACGACGAGGACGAAGATGAGGAATCGATCGCGCAGGTCCTGCTTGATCTGCTCCGCTACGACCCTGCCGCGTGAGTATGATGTTATCTTTTACGCTAACAGTATAGGGAGGTCCGTCGCGCCGCTCTCTACAACCTTCCGCGCACCCAGGAGACACTGCCCTTGATTCTCGCTCGCACTCGTGACATCGACCCGATCCTCCGCCGCACCGTCTATCAAGGCAGTCTGAGCGCTGCCTCTCTTCCCAACGCCCGCTTTCTGTCAATTGAACAGCGCGAACAGGTTGTTCGCCACGGTTTAGGTGACCGTGAACCGACGGTGCGCAAGGCTACTGCTGTCATGCTGGGTGGCTGGCTGGACCAGGAAGACGTTGCGGGTGATCTGGTTAAATTCCTCGGTTTCTTCGATGTGGTTTCCAGTGAAGTCGCAGAAGAGGCTCTGCTATCACTCTTCGTCACCCGTCCCGAGACTCTTGACGTCGAGTTTCCGGAGGAGTTCTGGCAGGAGCTATCTCCCGAGAAGGCCTTCCTCGCCCGAGTGTTCGCAGAACACTGCATGTCCTCGAAGGATGAGACTCGCCTTGAGGACGCCATGCCCGTCGTGACAGCCCTCGCCTTCAAGACCCAGGACGAGTACAACCGCCTCGTTACCCTTATTAATGACAACGACGACGAGGAAGAGGACGCAGCAGCGCAAGAGGCAGCTTTCATCGTCGGCGAGCTGCTCCGCCTGGCGATCAACATGGACTACGCGGACGAGATTGGCCGTCGCAAGATGTTCCAGTTGGCCCGGGAGATGATTTCCCAGGCCAACCTACCCGAACCTCTCATCCCTCGCTGCATGGACGTTCTTAGCAAGATCTCCACGGGCGAGAAGGACTTGATCCGCCTCATTGTCGATGTGGTGACAGAGCTGCGGGAGGGCGACGGTGATGTTGAGATGTCTGAGGCCAGCCGATCAGTCGCCGCAACTCCAATCCGGCCAGCTCGCTCTCAGCCAGAAGATCCGGAAGCCATTATGCGTGCAGCTATTATTGACATGCGGTGTCTCCTGATCTGCACCTCACTGCTTGAGCGTGTAAACACTCCACTTCAAGAGAACTCGGTCTTCCACGGACTCCTCCCAGACCTCATCGTTCCTGCAGTCCGCAACACGCAGGAGCCCGCCCTGCGCGATCAGGGTCTGGTGTGTCTCGGACTTTGCTGTCTCATCGACGAGAAGATGGCAACCAACTCGTTTGGCCTCTTCATCCAGCAGCTGAACGCTGCCGATGATGAGCTCAAGGTCAAGGTTGTTCAGGTCATCTTCGATCTGCTCATGGTGCACGACATCGGAACTCTCGTTGCCCGGACTGTGCCTGCGGATCGCGTTCTGGAGCTCGTTCGCCACATGCTCGCGCAGGATGCTCCTGAAGTACAGGCCGTGGCGTGCGAGGGTGTTGCCAAGCTGATGCTCGCGGGTATGATCGAGGACGAGACTACCCTCCAGTCGCTCGTGCTCCTTTACTTCTCCCCTGAGACTGCCGACAACCAGCCCCTTCGACAATGCCTCACTTACTTCCTTCCGGTCTACTGTTACTCCTCTGTCGCCAATCAAAGAAGGATGCTGAACGTAGGTTGTCATTCAATCGCATATCACTGATGCTCAGATTTTCTCCGATACGTTCACCATGCTGGCTCAGCTCGGTGAAGAGTTCGAGAATGCGGCTGATCTGCTACCATTGAGCCAGATGGGTCTCATGATGGTGGACTGGCTCGATCCCGAGAAGGCAGTGTATGTTTACTGATCGTGGTGACATGGCCCACGCTGACATGTAGCGAACGCGAAACAAGCGTCGATCACAATGTCCACCTTGCGCTGGCCATTGAACTGGTCCAAGCCCTTTTAACGGAGACCTCTCGTGAGCCATCCCACTGCATCTCTTATCCTAACTTCAGACGACGTACGCAAGACCCTCGCTGGATTCCTGTCAAAGCTCAGCCTTCCTGAATCGGAGCGGGCTGATGTCTGGAAAACGAAAGCCGTTTATCAACTGATCGCGAGTCTCAAGGAGAAGCGGCCCCTGTCGGATGCCGCCTCGCGTAACGCGATCACACGCTTTGAAGCCTCTATGATCAAACGATATCCTGAACTGGAAGGCTACGATGAGGATGCTTTCCGAGCTGAAGGAGAGGAACACGAGGAGACGAGCGAGTTGTTCGGGTTCATTGATGATGTGTGAGTTCAGCGACGCAATCTCGACACGGAGCTAACAGGTCAAGGGATGAGGATGCCGCGACGCCGGAACGCACTCGGAGGTCGAGTCGGGCAACATCACGGGCGCGATCAATGTCAGTTCAAGGCTCTGACTCGGACGCAACTCCGGTGAAGCCGAAGCCTAAGAAAAAGCCAGAGCCTATCCCGGAGGAATCGTCGTCAGAGGAAGAGGTAGACGATGATGACGTTGAGGGCCTATTGGATAGCGAGTAGATGGATGAACCCCTTGTACCTGTATGGATTTCGCTGTGTTAATATATTAATGGACGACCTGGGAAAGATAAGCGCGTTGCATGCGTCGTCGTTGACCGAGTGCCGAGCTGGCCGAGGCTGGTGGCCTGCATAAATAGCAGTGCAGATGTGATGAATCATTCCTCTCTTCCCTCCCCTCCTCTAGCTCCTCTGGCCGTGCCCTGAAGCCGACCACTGTACGCGCCGTACGTACGCTTCACGGCTCCGACTGTTCGACTGAAGCCAAGCGCGAGATTTGACTCCGCTACTGCGTGGGGGTGGCTTGCTTGTTATTGCCACCTGCGTCACCCGTCACCCTGCCAGGCCTCCACCCACCGCACCACCGTACCACCAGCTGCCTTCTGGCCTCCCCTCGCTTTCCACATCATGCTCGACGTACCATCACCCCCCGCGGACCATCCATCAAATCACGACGAGGTAGTTCGTTCGCCAGGTCTGACGAGCCTCTACTCCCTCCACCCCTTGCATGGCAGTATGGCCGCTCCACTCTCCCCCGGCGGGGTTGTCACCGAAACCACGCCCCTAATTGCTTCGACCTACTCGACCGTCGGCGAGTACTTGGAGACCAGGGCACAGCATATGCTCCGGCAGGCTGCGCGGAACGAGCTCCAGCTTAACGACCCGGAGGATGTCGACCTGACGCACGAGTTCGCGTCGGCGCTTTACGCCCTGCACATTGTTGAGCGACACGACCGGGCACGAGGTTCGGCCAGAGCCGCTGCGTACAGGGCTAGCGAGACCGCTCGCGTAAGGACTGATCTTAAGGATTACGCCGTCTGCTGCCTCAACATGGCCATGGCGTACATGGGTACCGGTGACGAGGATAAGGACGACAATGACGACGATGTACTGGTCGTCACGAGGCCGTTGGCTCTGAAGCCCGGCAAGGCTACAAACGGTGAGTCAAGCTCGACAAAAGAGTAAACAGCCCCTGGCTGTTGCGCCTCCGCGCCTTCCCGGGTCAAACGCCATCGGCCCATCGGGGCTGGACGCCAGTCGCATCGCTGCTGATGAAGGCCGTCTCTCCTCGCGATCGTCGTCTCAGAAGCTGATATACATGCAGTGGCCGCTTTGCTGTCTCACCACACGACACCAGGAGCAGTCATCGAACACCCGCTTGTTCGCGCCTTACTTCCCCGCGCATGGAGCCGCTCTCGTCGCTCTCGGCAAACGCCGGGGCGCGGCCTGCGGTCAATCCTGGACAGCGCTGTAACGCCGGCGTAAGTCGTTACCGTTGCCTCGCACTGACAAGCCTCAGCCGCGCTCATTTCGTCGAGCTCTTGGGCCAGCTCGTCTTCATCGCTCTGACTTTCGCCACAGCTCTGATCCCTGATACCGCCATCGGACCCGACCACTCGCTCCCTGTGACGATCGTCTGGTGTGTGTGGGCTTGGTGCAGCTTTCTGGGTGTAAGTTAGCCTTGGCCGCCAGGTTCGTAGTGCTGACCAGCAGTCGATCGTCGATGCCTTTTCCCGACGTCGCGGGCCGTCGTCGACTGCGCATCTACTGCTGATGCTTCCTGCTCAGCTCAGTGGCATCTTCATCTTCATCTGGCGTGACCTTGCCGTGTTCCTCCGCCTGCTTGCGATTCCGATGTCGACGCTCGCCATAGTGCTCCCGAGCTGCCCAAGCTTGCCGTTTTTGACGCCTCAGAAGCTTCTCCCGCTGTCGACTCTCCTGGGAGGAATTCTCGCTCGTGGTGCGAAGGCCACCGCGCTGTTGATTCCGTTGTCGCTCGGACTGTGGGCGATCTACGCTTTCTCTTTGAACGGAAAGGTCTGGGCGGTGATCGAGAGCTCCGGTGACGTCGACATCACCGGCAACGGTGATCCGATCGACGTTGGTCGGGCACCTTTCGAGACCCGCGTCGCACTCCTGATCACGCTGATCTTAGTGATCGTCCTGAGTGCATGCCTCTCGATTATCCGCGCCATGGCTCCCGGCAACGACACGCACGACGGTACATGGGAGGCGGAGTACGGAGAGGGTATTGCGCACACTGCGCGACGAGCGCTCGCAGCCGGTGTTGCACGCTACCTCCCGGCAAGTGTGGATGCTGCGCCGGCAGCCGTCCCTCTGCCCGTCCCTCTCAATGTCCTTATGCTGCCGTACGACTTCCTAAACGGAGCATGGCGCGTCGTGACGCTCGGCAGGGGACACCCTCCCTTCGCCCTCCGCCGCGCGCGAGGATGGATCAGCCTGGGCATCGTCGCCGCGGGCTGCTTGATCATCACCCCCGTCGCCGTCTTGATGCCCAAGTGGTGATAACTGTTGTAGAAGTCGAAGTCAAGGCTGCGGGCCTTGTTGAACCTTCGCGTGTATGCTCTAACGTAGATAGACCCTCCTTCAGACAACCAGCTGCTCACACGTACTTAATGCTAGGAGACGATGCCTGAACTCTTGCATAAACGTATGACTGCTGACTACAAAATAAACGTCTAGTTCGGGCGGAGGGTGAACTCCTCGCCATCATCGATCGGCTTGCCATCCTTGACCTTGGCGACATTGTTGCGCAGGTCCATGACGATGCTGAAGATGGTCTCGCTCCCAGCAGCGCCATCACGGCAAATAGACCCAGGGAAGCCCTCCGTGTCCTTAAGCCAAGTCGACACTGTCTCGAACACGTCCTCGTCGTCCTTCAGCCCACTCAAGCTCTGCTTGACAAGCTTCGAAATACGAGCGAGGCGCGCCGGTGAGTCGGGCATCTGGTTCGCGCCGAGCTTGACACCTGGGTGCTGCTCGATGTAGTGGTTCGAGTGCACGAGTGCGTCCCACTCGCCGACGTCGATGTGGCGCACGCGCGCCGTGTCAATGTACGATGTCTCGAGCCCGATCGCCTGCGAGCCGTCCGAGATGATGATATGGCCGGCTGAGGCGACGCCGAGCTTCTCCAGTCGCGAGGCGAGGAGCTCGGCCGTGCCAGGCGGGGCGAGGAGCTTGCCTGCGCCGTTGGCGCGACCGTTAGTCTCAGCCTTGCCGTTCCCTGTCCCGTTCGCTGTCCCATTGGCGTGTCCGTTGGCATGTCCATTCGTCGCTCCGATCGCGTGCCCGTTTGAGCCACCGGCGTGCCTTACGGCCTCCTCGCCCGCCCAGTCGAGGATCTTCCTGAGCGCAATGTGGACAGGGATACGGGACGAGTCGACGCCCAGCGCCGCGATGGCATTGAGCGTCGTACCGACACCGGCTGAGAGACCGATCTTGCCAATGATGCCCGCCTCCGTCACGATGGAGAGATCCGGGCGCCCTTCACGATGAATAGTCATCTGGACGATGTTTCCCTTCTGCGCGCCCTTCCAGTCCCAGTTCTGGGACAGGATGCCGTTTCGTGGCCCACGAATGGCAAAGGCAGTGCAGCCATCCGTGTACAGACCAAAGGCGACCTCGGTGCGCACGTTGAGGGCCAGAATGGTCTCCTTGGAGAGCTCGGAGCCGGCGGCTAAGCCCTCCAGTTCCTCCAGGATCTCGGGATAGGATTCGCGCAGCAGGGGAAGCCACTCGGCAGCCTTCGTCTCGACCGCGTCCCAGGGCAGCTTGGCCGTCTCGCGGAAGAAGGACTGGTAGAAAGCCAAAGTGCCGTGCACGCGCGACTTGGCTTGCGTGCCGTGCTGGTACCCGATCTGATGTTAGTGCCGTCGCTTCGTATACGCCAGAGGGGGACAGACGCACCTCGTAAGGCGTTCCGGAACACTCGATTCGCAGCATGTTGATGGTTGTTATTCTAAGCAGACAGCAGCAGCTCGTCACGTCTCGTTCTTATATTTCGATGTGCCCACTTCCAGACGTCGCATAAGCCGCGGCTGGAACGGTTCGGAGACTCGGACTTCGCCGATGGAGGTACTGTTCAGACGAGAACTGGTCCTCAAGGAACGAGGATGAACGGGAGCATGTTAGACGTCGTGAGTATCCTTCGGTTGATGCGAAAGTAGCGCTGAGGGCGCAATCCTGTCCATGATCCTCATCGTTGGTGCTCTCCTCATCACCAAGAATCATGACGACATCGTTCACCCACCGTAGGCTGAGAGACAACCCATGTCCAGCTGTGAATCACGTGCCACGACAGGGCTTTTCTTGCCACGTGAAAACGGGAAAGAATGCCACTGGCTATAATGCCGATCGGTGTTAGCCACGTGCATCAATTTCGACACCCAAACTTGTCCAAACTGTCGCGACTGCCAGCGACCCAGCCAAAATTTGGTCCCGTCGTGCAGCAGGCAGGCTCACTTGGATAGGCGGAAACTGAGACGTCTTCTTCATCCTTCAACGTCTACGCAAAAACCCACCAGGGACCAACAACCACCATGGAGATCGAGAAGTACTACCGCAAGCAGCGCATCTTCAACGCCCAGAAGGCCAAGGGTGAGTCTTTGCCCGCCGTCCGACCGACACAGAACGACCCTCGACGACCTGGAAACGACTCCGAAAGAGGAGAGGGAAGATTTGTGCTCGGACTATAGGACGACGGACTTGTGATCGCGAGTAGGGCTGGATGCTGACGCTGTTCTTCTTCGACCACCCACGACTATCTCGATCTTGTGCTTCTGTTTCTCTCGAAAATCTGCTCGTTCGCGCTCTGTCTACGACGATTCAATGGCTTGGAAACTCTTTGTTGGAAACTGGACTTGGACTTCGAATTTCGACCTTGACTCAAATGTGCTCGGCTCAAATGTGCTCTGATTCTGTGATGGCTTGCTTGGATTGATCTGTCGGATTGTTTGATTGTCACGTACAGGCGGCAAGGTTGCCCCCAAGACCAAGCGCTGGTACAAGGACGTCGGTCTCGGCTTCAAGACCCCCTCTGGTGAGTCCACACCGCCAGGACGCGCGCAGGTTTTCTTCGTACGAGAGCGTCGGATTTCCTGGAATGAACAGGGAAGCGGGTTGCGAACAACGCTGCGAGGTTGGATCGTGGTCGAGAGACTGTCATCACGATCTCGAACTACTCGTCCCAATGCGCACGCGACTCTGTTCACGTCACGGTCCGATTTTCTCATCGAAATCTGCACGCTGGTTATGCGGTCCCAATCTTTGCTAACCGTTCGCAGAGGCCATCAACGGCACTTACATCGACAAGAAGTGCCCCTTCACCGGCGAGGTCTCGATCCGTGGCCGTATCCTCACTGGTGTCGTCCACTCCTCCGGCAAGATGACCAACACCATCATCCTCCGTCGCGAGTACCTCCACTTCATCCCCAAGTACCGCCGTTACGAGAAGCGCCACAAGAACCTCGCTGCCCACGTCTCCCCCGCTTTCCGTGTCGAGCAGGGTGACACCGTCACCGTCGGTCAGTGCCGCCCTCTCTCCAAGACTGTCCGTTTCAACGTCCTCCGTGTCGCCAAGAACAAGGCGGCCAAGGGCTTCAACAAGTTCTAAGTTAGCCGGCTTAGGGTACTTGGTGTAGGTTATGCATTGGCATCTTTGGCGTAGCAATCTAGAGCGATGGATATCTCGACTAATCGGCAGGAGGAGTGAGTCAGTGGTGGTGAGGTCAGTCAGTCGGGAAGGCATTACAACTCAGCGTTCTGGCCTGCTGGCATTGCTATGAGTACATCTTGGCTCACGCCTAGTTGATGGGGTATGGCTGCTAAAGCTATGACTACAAACACGAGTAGGACCGGTGCAGCAGCTCGACGTCGGTTTTGTCTTCCACGCGCCGAGCACCTTCAGTGCGCAGGAACAACAGGAGAACAAAGTCGAGTCTACTTGTGACCACAGCAAGAACCGAGCATTCCGCCACGGTGCAATCCATGAAGTACAGCGGCGAGGACGCGACACACCTCGCACTCCATTGCGCAATCGTGCGCGGCGGGCTGCTCAGGCTGCGCCTTGTCCCACTGATCCCGTTGCAGCGCCATGATTGCCGGAAGGAGAGAAGCAAGGCCGCCGCCGGCCAGAGCTGCAAGGGTGGGCTTGACGTCGGCGAGCTTGACGTCGGTTGGCTCGACTGCAGCGGTTTGCGCAGCCGCCTCGCTTGTAGAGATGAGCTTGGTCGAGGGCTCGCGGGTGGTGTCCTGTACCTTCTCGACCTTCGTTGCCAAGGTGGCGGTGATGCTAAGCACATCCTCCTTCTGCTCCTCAGGCTCAGGCTCCTTGACGGGCTGCTCCTCGGGAGACTCCTCCAAGACTTCCTTGGCAGACTCGGGCGAAGGCTCCACGACGTTCTCGTCGGGCTCCGTCCGGATCGGCGCGGTGGTACACGGCAGCGTCTCACAAGCCTCTTGGGAAGGACTCGGTGTCCTGCTCTTCTGGATATGGCGCGAGTTGGCCCTCAAGCAGTCCCGGGGCTTCTCGTCCTCGGAGCTCATGTCCTCGACGCGCGCCGGGTACTGCGAACTGCTCGAAGCAGGTGCAACAGGCGTCTTCTGCTCCTTGCGCAGGACACGGTTGCTGAGGAGCTGGTCGAGGAACGCATCCGCCTTGCTGCTGCAGTGGCGCTTGGGCGGGGGCCCATCTGCCTCTGGAATAGTCTCCCGTCCGAGGCCATGATCGAGGAATCTGTCGAAACCGCTGGGGAGTTGAATTACCTCGTACTCTGATCCCATCTCCGAGGGACGGGGCGGCGGGCGCAGCACGCCCTTCCCCTTGTCCTTGTCCCGTCGTGCGGGACTGGTGGACAGAGGAGTCGGGGGCGGGGTGGCGAGAGTCTCCTCATCGGGTGGCGACTCAGACAAGATTGTGACCTGCTTCTGCGGCGGTTGCGTCTTCTCCCGTGCGGATCGCTTGCGTTTCCTGGGCTTCTCACGTTCCTTCCCCTTCAGAGTCTTGACTGGCTCGTCATCTGAGCGCACTGAGATGATCTCGTCGACTTCCTCCTCGGGGTCGAACCGCGTGTGGATGGGGAGCTGAGGCTTCGCCCCACGCGCATGCCCGCCGCCAGCGTTTGCTGTGCTCCACGTCGGAGCCTTGGGCTGCCCCTTGTCAACCGATGAAGGCGGGGTTGGAAGAGCCTGTGCTCCACTCGCATCCACACCTGGCGAGGGAGTGCGGAGATCAACAAACTCGGCGGCGAAGGTTGAAGAGTCAGGCTTGCCGCATGATGCCGTACCGATCATCTTCCAGCGCCTGTCATTAGCTAAGATGCTGAGATAGTATCTCACCTACGGCGGCGCGTGCTCTTAGTTGTCTGCGCCTTGTCAGGCTGCTTCGCTTGCCTCGTGTGCGAGGACCGCAGGGTCGGTGCAGCGGTTGTTCGAGCCATGGGCTGCCTCGGCGGACGACCGGGCTTGCGGGTAGATGTCCAACCGTCTGTAGTCCATCAGCATCAACTTGAACTCGCCAGCGCACGTTGCTTTATCATATGGATCCGGAGCGTTTGCGTGTTCTTCAGAGACTTGGGGCACTCCGAGCAGAGCAGCCTCCCCGTTCGGGCCGTGGCCATTGCTGGGCCGTAGAAGCTGAGTGTATGATTAGTGAAGTGAGAGAAAGGAGAACGCTTGGAGCAACGATGAAGTGTCCTTCGTGAAGCCTTCCATCAGTCCTTTGGGCGCTCGCTCTCGCTGTCGCCCCATTGTGCAGGCGTGCATCTGTGTGCTATGTGCGAGGAGGGCGAGAATGTGTAGACGTCAAAGCCCTCGGGAGAGCTGGTATGGAGGAGAGAGTCTGGGTGACGCTCGTGGGAATGAGGACGACGAAGACGTGGTGAATGAGACATCAGAGACGAGACAAGAGCTGTACGGAGGGAGACAAGGAGTGACAGAGAATCTAGATCGCTGAGGAAGGGTAGAGTGCAGAGTGGAGGTGGTCGGCTGGAACGGCCACGCCAAGCGATTCCAGGCTGCAGACATAGGCTGAGCACGGTACAGTGTGAATGGTGGACTCAGCCCTCTACGTCATGTTGTTTGGCTTTGCGCTGGAGTTTATAATGGTCACGTGCACAGAGATTAGCATCGAAGGCTTCATTCGTAATGGACTTGATAGGACCTATCAAAACGCCCGTTATCCGCGGGCCGGCGGTCCATGGCCATGTCAGGCAGAACAGGCGGGCCTGGCAGGGCTCGTGGTCACTGGATCATTCAGTGGCCACTGGGTGCTGAGCCTCACGTCCCCCCTCTGCCCTGTCATGGGTTGCAGCTATGACGCTGCTGCATCGGATGGGGAGGGATGCAGTGGCCACCGTTCCCAGTAGCCGTGGCCAGGCGCAGTCCGTCTGCTACCTGTATGACCCGAACAGCCAGTAGCCAGCAGCCAGCAGCCAGCCAGAGTGCGCCAGCAGCATAGTCTCATTCCTGAGGTGACCCAGTCAGGACTCTCAGCCAGTCGCTGTAGATTGCGTGCGATCCCACCCTCAACCCCCGGACTCCCCGGCTCAGGCGATTCAGGCGGCATGACCGCTCTACCGCTCAACCGCTCACGGCCAGGCCACCTCCCAACCACCCAGCGTCCGTCCACTGTCCGGTCCCCCACTGTCGATGCATCGTTCTTCTCTCTTCCTCTCTCTCTTTCTTCCAGCCTCTTCAAGACTACTCAAGAGCAGCACACTCATCACACACAGAGCAAAACCACGCTCCCCCCTTCCCCCACCACATTACCCAACCTGCTAACAAGCGCGCACGACTACTTCGCGTTAACCGCCGCGATCGACCAACATGTCTACCACCACTGAGACCCAGAACAAGAACGGCCAGGAAACCGCCGCCGCTCCCGCCTCTACCGCTACCACTCAGGACATCCCCGAGGTTGAGGGCTACAGGGTGAGTTTGGAGCACCATCAACGTGTCGCACGCATTCCCCGTCTTCCCCGTTCGCCTCCATCGCACCGACCGGCGGCGACACAATGCCGTGTTGTCAACATGCGTTCTTATCTTGAAATTTCAGTCGAGTGTCTGTGCAGTCACATTGCCCTTGACGCATAGGCCAAGCTCACTTTGGTCGGGGGCCTTCCCCACTGCCGCTTGGCTGAGAGGAAGGTGTGATGTAGGGACGCCAACCGCATCTCAAACAGATCGCACTCTCACCACCCGTTGCCGCGCCCTGTGCATAGCCCACTGACACTTCCTTAGGTCTACGTTGGAAACCTTGCCTTTGCTGCCACTGAGGCCGAGGTCCGCGAGCACTTCTCTAAGGTTGGGGGTGAGATGTGAGTCAAGAGCCGGTCGGTTCCCTGTGATTCCCACTGACGACTAAGCCTCTCGGTGATCCTCCCCACCCGGTTCAAGAGCCGCCGCCCCGCCGGTTACGCTTTCGTCACGTTCAAGGACGAGGCCGACGCCAACAAGGCTGTTGAAACCCTCAACGAGACCGAGATCGGCGACCGCAAGATCCAGCTCCAGGTCGCCCGCTCGAAGGAGGAGAACTCTGAGCGCAAGGCTGAGATCCTGGCCAAGCGCAAGGAGGCCGCCGACGCCAAGCGCAAGGAGAACGCTGAGCGCAAGGCCGCGGCTAAGGCGGCCAAGGACGCTGAGAAGGCCGAGACCAGCGCCCAGGCTGGTGGCGACACGACTGCCGTTGAGTCGGACAAGTCGACGACCAAGGCCACCAAGTCCAAGAAGAAGAAGGCTACCAAAGTATGTTTCAACTCGGGGAGTTCGGTGCACCATGTCTGCAATGCGACGCTTGCGTGCACCTAACCGCCGTAGACCCATGTAGACAGCTGATGATAACTAGACCAAGAGCAGCGGCCGTCGCCGTGGACCTGACGACGACGAGGACACTGCTGTCGAGGACGACAAGGACTCAGCCAAGGCCGCCTCGAAGAAGAAGGCTGCTCCCAAGGATGCCCGCATCGACGGCGGCGACGAGGACAAGGAGGCCAAGCCCAAGAAGGAGCCCAAGGAGCGCAAGCCCCGCCTTCAGCTGACTGGCGAGAACTCCAAGGTGAGCTAGTGCGGACCGTGCATGTCATTAATGATCGCAGAACACTGTCTTCGTTGCCAACCTTCCTTTCACCGTGGACGACGAGAAGCTTGCCGAGCTGTTTAGCAACCTCTCGATCAAGGTCAAGTCGGCTCACGTCATCAAGGGCATTCGTCGTCTCCCCGGTCGCCGCCCCTTCCGTGGCTCGAAGGGCTTCGGTTTCGTCGAGCTCGAGGACCCCTCGCAGCAGGACGAGGCGGTGGAGAAGATTAACGGCTCCAACATTGGCGACCGCAAGGTCACTGCCAAGGTTGCCCAGGAGATGAAGCCCATTGAGGAGATCCAGGCCGAGCAGTAAGTCGATATTCCTGTCTGTTGTGTCGGTTCATTAGCTGACCGCGCAGGGACAAGAAGGACAAGGAGGAGGCCGCCAAGTCTGGCAGCGCTACGCCCGCTGCCGCTGAGCCTGCCGCGTCCACCGCTGCGGCCACTTCTGCGCCCGCTGCTGCTGCCACCCCCGCGGCCGCGACCGCCGCTTAAATGCCTTCTGGGCAGCGAGTATTGTACGTCGGCAGTTAAGATCTGTTGATCCATCATTTGTATATAGTAAACCAGCATCATCCCGTTCTCTCGGACGTTTGTGAGGGTCTCGCGAGTTTTGTAGTACTGCGTTCGATTATCACGAGCATGCAGAGAGAATAAACGAATAACGGATCGGCAATCGGTCGTGTCGTCGGTCGGTGGCGAGGTGATCGGTGGCATTCGTCATAGCCTAGGCCCAGGGTCGACGCGCGTCACGCGCGCATCTTGGCGCATCGCATCTCGCAGTGCTGTGGTGATGTCACGTGTATGTCCGGTGGAGGGCTGGTAACCGAGCCAAGCGCCGACCGGTAGTGGTGTTGCCATCGCACACATACTCAGACCTAGACACGAGGAAGGCACTCTACGACAGCAACTGCTCCTTAAACACCATCGTTTCTAAGACCATGTCGGCCCCGCCTCCTTCCCAGCCGACCGACACCCCGGCCCAGCCCGCGCAGCAGCAACAGCCGGCCGACGCTCCGCCAGTGTACGGCTCCCCTCCGTCCAACTTCGAAGCGCAGGAGCCGAAGAACATGGACGGACAGCCCGAAGGGGGGCCGCATGTCATGTCCTCCAGCGACCAGAACGAAGGTAACGACGCTGCCGCTGAAGCACTCGTGCGCGAGTTCGAAGCGTACGACTTTGGCAACGACGCCGAGTTCCGGGTATGTACAGTGGGCCGCGTCCTTTGTCTGGAGTTTGGACGGGGCGCCTTGGCGTCGCAGGGGCCGGGGGATCTGGGGCCTCCACTGCTCCGCGGCCCTGTTCCACCTTTCAGCTGTCTCGCACCCGAGACCTAGCCAGCCACGTTCCGCGTTCCCCGGCCAAGCTCGCCCGTTGGTGGTCTCAAGCTGATGAACAGAAAGGACTTCCGGCGATTCTGAAGCAAGCCAAGGGCAAGTCTGCCGACATTGACGCGATCATCGGCCGCGCGCAGTGGTTTTACTTTGGCAAGTTGCGTGGCGTCTCCGTCCCCTTCGAGGTCTACCGCAAGTACCGCAAGGGTGAGCTCGAGTCACGCCCAATGGGCACGAACAAGAAGTTCGGCTCGCTCATGTCTGGCGGACAAGGGGCTCCCTCTCCCTCTGGTGCTGGATCCACACTGGTGCAGGGATCGCAGGGGGGACAGGGACCATCAGCCGCTGGGGCCATCGGTGCCGCAGCGGGCGGGGCGACTCAGTCGCAAGCTCAGGCTGACCAGGCCCATGAGCAGGGGAGGAAGGGCTCCGTCTCAGTGCACGGCGAGGGCATCAGTGTCGTTTCGGCAGAGGACGACATTGCCGTTACGCGCGCCGCAGTTGTCGTCGAGAGTTCTGGCGTCCAGGCTGCTGGTACCGCGGGCAAGCCGAGCAACGACATGCCTTTCGACCAGGTCGTGCGCCTCATTCAAGAAGGACGCGCGAACGAGGTCCCCCGTAAGGAGATCCCGGAGGGACTGAATGACGAGCCCGCGAGCCAGAGCAAGATGGCTCCGAGGAGGAAGCCGTGGGAGACCGCGTCTACGTCTTCCTCCGCCCCCACCGCCGACGCTCCCGCCCAGACCGCTGGATCAGCTCAGCCTCAAGAAGAAACAGCCCAGCAGGCGCCGGCACAGTAAAGACTTAGCAAAGACGTAGGAAGTAGGAACTCTATAGAACTAGGCCGTAAAGGCAAATACCAAATGTACACCTAGCGACTCGTTGATGATTCGGGCTGGGACGCTCAGCGACACTTCGCCTAGCAGCCGCAGGGACACTCCATGCCTTCCTCGAGGAGGCCTTCGACGCGCTCAGCCCGTTCGGCAACCCTATCGATTGCCGCGCGCAGGATGGCTTTCTGGCCTGTAGATTGTCAGCTGTTGTGGGGGTCTTCGTAGCTGTGGGCGGCTCCCGATGGGGAAGTTCTGGAGTGACTCACCGTCGCGGTACACCTTGCAATCCCTGACGACCTCCGGGCGACATCCCTCGGTCTCAACATCTCCAATGGCGGCGAGCTTTCCCTCAAGCATGCTACCCAGCATACCGAGGACTTCGGCCTCGAGCTCGAGCTCAGCCTCCTCGTGAGCGTGGGCGGCGTGCTCGTCCTCGTCGTCATCGTGGTCGTGGTCATGCTCCCCCTCCCCACCGAGCAGGATACGGACAACCTTGAGCAGCTCCTGGGGCAGTTCTCCGTCCGTACCGACGACAAAGCGCTGGGTCATGTCGAGCTTCTCCCGCTCCAACTTCGTCAGCACGTCGGGGGGAGCAGCGCCGCCCAGCTTCAGACCCAGAGTGTCGTCGGGGTTGGGAGACAGCGTGAAGGCGTATCCGTGCAGGAGCTCTTCGTTCGGTTTCGGGCCGTAGTTGTTGAAGATCTGCCCGGAGGCGGGGATAGGAGAACCCGCGACGAAGTTGATGGATTCCACCTCGGCGGGAGACGAGCCTGAGAGCCAGGTGATCTTTGTTCCGCGGGCGTCTTGGGTCAGCTATGCATCGCAGCGTCTCACAGCTGAGGTTGAGGGATAGAGTATAGAGCAGGATACGAGTCGGAGCTGGGGATGGATGAGGACTCACGGTTAAGCAGATCCAGCCCAGGCGCAAGAACAGGCTCAGACTCGCGAAGACCCTTCGCTGCCTCGCCCGTCAGGAGCATGTTCGGGAACGAGCGCGAGGAGAGATACGTCCCGACTGCGAGGTACCGGTCCCTTTGGCCGTCAGCGCCAACCCTCCAGATGCACTTACCAGGTCAAACCCTCGTCGAGCTCCTGCACGCGCTTCGACTCCTCTTGCCACTCGACTTTCCGCCCTTGCGACCCAGGGAGCAGGTTCGTGCCCGTCAGCAGAGCCTGCTCCTTCTCGGTGTAGTAAAGGGGCGTGATCGGCGGCGGCGGAAGGGAGTCAATGTACGGTCCGTGAGCGAGCGCGTTGCTGCTGTCAGCTCGATCCACGGTCTTCTGTAGCTGCGTCTCCCGTGATACGTACTGCGTCTCCTTCTTGTCCGCGTAAACCCAGTGCAAACCGACATACGCCGCAATCAGCATGCGCGCGGACCAGTTCTCGAAGTCCTTCTCGGGGTAGATCTCCTTCAGTGCGCGCTTCGCCAGCGCCGAGGAGACGGCCAGGTCACAAGGGCAAGAGATGAGGACGGCGTCAGCGTCGATCGGGGACGACGCATAGAGCCCGATCCCGCTGTCCTTCTCTGCGCGTGTCAGCTGGAAAGCGCGCATGAGCTGAGGCAGGGACGGGAACGTACCATCGCGCACCTCGGCCGAGGGGTGGACGTATCCGCCCTTCTGCTGGAACCAGGCGAGGAAGGAGTGCACGGCGTCCAGCGACATGGTTATGTGTTTGGAAGGGAAGGAAGGAGGCATGGTGGAGGTTGAGTCGAGTGGACTGACTGGACTTTTTGGGAGAGGACGTGACGTGCTGATAACGCACGTGGCTGTGGAGCCCCATCAACTCCGGTGGTGGAGGTGGTCCGTCTATGGCTCTGATGGGCAAGAAGTGCGGAACCACGAAGGCTTCATGCATTGCGCATACATGTAGGCAAATAATGTCCAAGTTTGAGAAGGTCTACGGACTTTAGCAGGACGATGCACAAATAAATGACCACAGGGGCTTCGTGACGTGTCAGGTGACTGCGTTGAGGGCTCCTACTGTACACACCCCAGTCAGCTACAGTCGATCATCACCCCAGGCCACCATCTGTGAAGCAACGCTGTTCGGGCATTGCAGATGCTGGATGCATGAGGCGGCCCCTGTGTCTTAATCACATGCCGCTCTGGCCCTCTGCAGTTATGCATGAGGTGTTGGTGGACTCTAGCATGGACAGCAGGCAGTCGAGTTTTATCGGCCTCGAGCCACGCCCTCCTACGGTGGCAAACACTGATCGAGTCTAGCTCGGCTGGGGGTGTAGTCTGTGTCTGTCCAGACAGTGTCACTCACTGCTGGGCCAGTTGCATTGCCAATGTCACCGGGAAGCCTTCACGGACGGATTCGTTTTGCTCGAACATTTCGGGCGTAAGAGATGAGGCAATGGTGGGCTCCTGCACCTTCAGCCTTCAGGCGATGGCTGATGGCGCTACGCTAGTGCGGAACGACACTCGTTCTCTAGTTCATCCTTCCAGATACAAGAACGTGCAATGTTCTGACTTGCGTTTCTTCACTGATCTTACCTACAGAGCTCCATGCGACGCCAGAGCGAGACGGGGAGCAACGCACGGAAAATCCATGCTTACATCGAGTACACAGACTGAAATACCATCTCGAGATGTCTAGATTAAGTACACTAATAGTACAAAAGGGTTGGCGGGAGAAGAACTCGGTCCACGATCATCACGACAGGAAACCCCTGGTTTCGGCCACCGTTTCGGTCACCATTGTTGGGGAACAAGAGTCGGAAGGGGGCGGCGCTCGGCGAAGTGGTGCATGGGGCAGTGCTGGAGCGCGAACAGCTCGGCGAGTTCCAGGTCGAACGGCGTCGGCTGGATATTGTCTGCGTCGTACAGCCCTCGCTCGACGTACGCCAGCATGCTGAGCAAAGCCTCCATCTCCGCCGCTCCGGGGCTGAACTCCGGTGTGGGGACGAGAGGGGCGACGGGGTCCCGCAGGTGTTGTTGGCTTTGGGCCATGCGGGGCTCCTCCTGGATCACCAGGCTGACGAACCACGCCAGTGGCGCCTTTGGATCCGTCGACACTATAAGTCAGCTAGGTCACATGTAGAGGAAGAGCGATTACTCACCGGGGGCATTGAAGGCTGCTTGACAGCTCAGGACGTCGTCGAAGAATGTGCTGACCACCTGCCGTTGGTCGTGGAGGAGGATGGTGTCGCACGCTTGCTGGGCGACGAACACCTCCACCTCCACCGGGGCCGGGAGGGGGAACAGCAGCGACCGCTCCTGCAGGCAGTCCCACAGTGCTTGGTGCCGAGACTGGTACGCGAAGCGAACGACTTCCCAGGGCACGATGACCTGGTACTCTGCGAAGGGAAGGGCAGGGGCGGCGAGAATCTGCACGTTGGCAGCCAGCGTGGCGGTAGTAGCTGCGGGAGCAGCGGGAACATTGAGGAGGGTCACGCGGGCAGCGACAGAGGAGTAGGAGGACATTGTGGGAGTGTGGGTAACAAAGTACGGGTCAGGGTGAGTACGGGAGGGGAGAGGAGACAAAGCTGGAGATGTTGTTGATTGCTTCACAACGAGATTCATGCTCTTTTGTATGCGTTTTCCAGAGGGTGAGGGGGCAGTTGGCCACCGTACTGCCGCCGTCCCTCCAGTCCTCGTACGCTGCAGCTTTCTGATGTGTCTCCTGCTCTTCCGCCGCCCTCCTATCCTCTCACTTGAAGCGGCGGAGGATGCTGCTCCGCATACCTAACCCGCACACACTGGTCGCGTGCGCATAAACCCACCGGCCCACAGCTTAGTGTGTCCGCCTCGGATAGGACCTCCGAAGTTCTTGGCTCCGAGCAACCCTGTCCCAAGGATTATTCATGATCCCGCAAAGGCAGACTAGCATGCGAATGTGTCCATCCGACGAGCACGACGGCTCATGTCGAGGAACAACTCCTCAAGCGACAAATGATGTTTCGGGTTGCGTCACTCAGCTTATCGGGGATGTTCTGTTAGGGTGCAGCAGAAATGGGGACCGCAGGCAGAGGGTGAATAGAAGACGAGGGTGGGTCGAATGACGGCTTCTAGTCGCGCGGTCCCTGGTATTGCCTACCATCTGTCAACTGCCGTCTGCCGCCTGCGCTTGAACCCTTTGACAAGCTTCTTCGCGTCTGGGACAACACTTTCTTCGGTAAGTTAATCGAAGACAGTGATGCGCAACTGAAGCTGAGTGAGAGCCTCCTGAAATACTTTCGGACACCAAATTTCGGGCTTGTGCTTCGGGCTCCTGCCCGACATCATCGTGCGATCCAGGAACAGTCGCGACGCTGGTGCCCTGACCAGCGCTAACAGGACGAAGCCGGTGACACCTCGGCTGATCCGAACCCAACAACCGTATCAGTTTCCCTTCATGTCTTCTGGCGTTGTATTCTTTTCTCCCTCGGGTTGCTTTCACCTTCGTTGTCCATTATGCCTCGCACCTAATCATGCGTGGCGGTCTTAGATTCTGCTGGGTTTCTGGCTGAAACTCCTGCATTCGCCACAAATATCGGGCAACCCCGACTTGAGGTGCGGGCGAGTTCGGCCCGACATTGCACCGAGCCCCGTTGCCGCGCTATACCGCGCCGCGGCCTCCACCCCAGCCTCCACCGGTAAGTCGGCAACCCAAGCTGCCCACCATCAACCAGCTCCGTCAGCTTTAGCTCCTTTCTCCCCTATCCTCCCTCAACGCTTCTCCACATCACTCATACACGCATCATGGCCTCAACAATGTCCCAGCGCGCGGTGCTCAAGTCCGCCCTCGCCTCCGGAGAGAAGGGTATTGGCTACTGGCTCACGATCCCCGGTCCCGCCGTCGTGCGCGCCTTGACGGGCATCGGCGGCTTCAACTGGGTCCTCATCGATGGCGAGCACGGCCAGATCAACGACAAGGACTTCTACGAGCTCTCCTGTGCCGTCGCTGCCGCAGGTGCTAGCCCCATCGTCCGCGTGCCGAACGCCGAGGAGTGGATGGTCAAGCGCGCGCTCGACTGCGGAGCTCACGGAATCATGACGCCGATGTGCCATTCTGCTGTGAGTAGAGACAACCGATCAGGGCTATACTCTTCTCCTTATGTTCGGGGAGAAGAGCGAGGTTGGATCAACAGGAGAAGTCGGACCGTATGCTGACAGCCACAGGAGGATGCGAAGAAGGTCGTCGCTTGGAACAAGTATCCTCCCACCGGAACGCGCGGTTTCGGACCCATGTTCGCAGGCCACGCGTTCGGCATCTCCGAGGGCGAGTATGCGCAGAACGCCGACTCGGAGTGTCTTGTGATGGTGCAGATCGAGTCGCAGCGCGGCGTCGACAGCGTGGAGGAGATCGCGGCCGTCCCGGGTCTCGACGTGCTCTTCATTGGCCCCTTCGACCTCTCGAAGTCCATGAACGTCCCCTTCGGCTCGAAGGAGCATCAGGACGCCATTGCGCGGATTCTGAAGGCTGCCCACGACAACGGCAAGACGGCGGCCATCTTCTGCTCGAACGGAGAACAGGCCCGCCAGAGGCTGGAGCAGGGCTTCGACATGGTGTCTATCCACACTGACATCGGCGTCATCGTGCAGGGCATGACGAGGGAGCTGGGCATTGCGACGGGAAAGACGCAGGAGAAGAAGAGCGGAGGATACTCGTAGAACGTATCGAGTAAGAATTGCAATGCATATCGTGGAGTATTGCTCCGCCCGCCTGGCTTTCAGCCTCCTCCGGCTCGCTGGAGCCGTGCGCGCGATGACGATCTGCCTTGATACTGCTTGATCAGCTCTGGTAATGCAGGCCACAAGGCTGCTCACGTTGACGGCGGACGCGACAGTCTGGAGAAACTTACTCCCTGTAAGAATCGCGGATGATGTTGCTGGACTAACGCCAAATCCCGGCCAGACAGGTTCGCAGCAAACCCCTGCTGTGAGACATCGTCGACCTGGACGCAGGCAACTTATCCCCCTCCCTGGATATTGTTTGAACCGTGACCGAGCCATGGCTACATCTTCAAGCCCGAGCGGCCCTTATAGCCCAAACAGACCCAGTAAGCCTCGGAGCTCTCCGATCTCGAGCTCTTCGGCTTATCTGTAATGACTCTCTGGAAGCAGGGTTGGAGGTGCTGTTTCCGGAACCGGACAAGGTCGGGGTGCTCGAAAAACTTGAGTCTGTGTGCGTCAGCTCAGGTCCGAACCACTGCGAGCTCACGCCATAGCACCTCCCGGCTTCAGGACCGAATGGGCGAACTCGGTGGCTGCCTCGACGAGATCGAGCGACGCCTGCGTGTCCCGAGCCTTCACACCGGACATTGACGCCATCATGTCCGAAAGCACGGTGTCAGCCTTGGCTGGTTTCGGTCGAGGGGCTCGTCGCTTCTCCTCGCTCTCTTCGGCAGCCTCGCCCTCTCCCTCGGCCCCAGCTGCTGGCACGGCCGAGTCATTCGTCGTTGCAGCTCCGGCTGCTGATTCAGCGGCCGCAGCCTCAGCGGCCTTCCTCTCCTTCCTCGATGGTGTCGGTCCCTCGCCTGGTCGTAGCAGATCTCGAACGGCCGTCTGCACCTCCGATGAGAGGAAGTCGCCCTGCAGGGTCTTGACGCCGGGCATCGGATCAATGGGCAGGAGGTCAACGGCGACGACCTTTTTCACCCGCTTCGAGCGCGCGGCAACCTGGCTCCATCCCCCTGGTGCGGCGCCGAGATCGACGATGTTTCCCCGCAGAATGTGATATTTGGCGTCAAGCTCTTGAATCTTGAAACCGGAGCGGGCACGGAGAGGCTCGCCTGCTATTCCGAGGGAATCGGCTGGAGTTAGTTTTAAAAACAAGGAAAGCCTAGCTATATGTGTTCAGAGAAGGACAAACCAGGCTGAAGGGAGGAAGGAGGGGCAGGGGAGGGCGAGACAATTATGGAAGGCTGCCAAGGAATGGTCGAGGTGGAATACTAACGATCGTCATCGAAGTCGAGCGACGCCTGCGCCGCATTGCGCGCGCGCACGAAGGGATCCCGAGCCTGCCGAGCGAGCCATCGACCGGACGAGGACGCCTTCAGAGCGGAGCGCGTCGCGAACATGACGCCGGGCACACTTGCGGTGGAGGTGGTGAGATGCTGGTGGAGGGCCTGAAGAAATCTCGTGAGCAAGTGCGGGGCGCGACTGCGGGGTAGAACTCCAGCGGAACCTAAATTACAGGTCGCCGGCCGGCACCGCCCCTTGCCGCCGATATGACGATCTGGCGCGACGTTCAGGCGACTTGTCATCGGCAAGCTCGTTCGACCACCACATACACCATGGTAAGTAGCAGCTCTTATTCTGGGGTTGACTATCTGACACACAGGCCAACGCATCCTCGAAACGCATCTCCGCGGCCAACAAGGCTGCCCTGCGCAACCTCGCGCGCAACCTCTACCTGATCAATGCGCTCGCACTCGGCGTGCGTTGGGTTAAGAGCAACGTCTACGGACGGCCGTTCCTCCCGAGTGGCTTCGTGCTCTTCCTCCAGGTTGCTACCTTCATCGCGACCATCGCAGTATGGCGCTGGTTCGTCGCCATCGGCACGCCCCGCACGGACGCAAAGGGAAATGTCAAGGTCGGCGAGGACTTGGCCGGCGGCGGCATCATCGAACTCGCTTGGGACATGTGAGTGGACCGGAGTTGGCGAAAGCTGCAGCGCGGACATTCCCAGCTGACTAATAGGATCTACCTCACCTGGATTTGCACTCTCGGCTCGGCCCTCGTCGGCCCGTGGTTCTGGTACCTCTTCCTGCTCATTCCGGCCTTCGGCGCTTGGAAGATCTACGGCGTCGTCAAGCCCTTCCTCGGCATGTTCCTCCCCGGCATCTTTGGTACGAAGGGCCCCAAGCCTGCTGCGCAGGAGCAGCAGGCCGCCGCTCAGCCCGCCGAGTCCAAGAAGCAGGCCAAACTCCGCGCCCGCATGGAGCGCGGCGACAAGCGCGTCCAGCAGGTTCAGCGCCGATAGCTGCGGCTATTGATTCCGTTTCGTTCTGATAGAGGGGCATTTCCTGCATAGATGCACTATGATACAATGTACGCACTAGTAGTACAAACAGTTACTTCTGCCGCTTCTCCCGGAAGAAGGCAGCCACGGCGCGCGCGGCGCCGCTCCAGTCGTCCGGTGTCTTCACATTCTGTCCAATCCAGCCTGGCAGCTTGTTGCGAATGCGTGGGGAGCTATACCGCCGGTCGACAAGGAGGATGCACGCGTAGTCGTTCTGGTGCCGGATCGCGCGCCCGATACTCTGGTTCACGGCTCGCATGCACAAGTTCTCGTAGAGCTCCCTGCCGGCAGAGGAGCCGCTCTGCCGCTCAACGTACTTCATCCTCTCTGCGAGCTCGGGACTCGAGGCGTTCGCGAACGGCAGCCCCACCATGATGACGCACCGACCGAGCCGGTCTGCGAAGTTGATGCCTGTGTGTCAGTTGAAAGCGAGAAGCTGCAAAGCTTACCTTCGGAGAGTTTGCCGCCGACAACGGCGAACATAAGTGCACCCGTACGCTTCTCCTTCGCTGTCTCGATCGCCATCGCGTAGTCACGCAGCACGGTGTCGACCTCTCCGGCTGTTTGCGGCTCGTAAAAGATCTGCTTTTTCGCATTGAATTTGTCCAGCAGGCCGCCGGGTCCGCCCCACGCCGTCTTCAGCCGGTCGAGGAAGGCGTATGATGGCACGAAGACAACCACGCCGTCGGGGACTAAACCTATCGTCGACTGCAGGACTGCTCCCAGCTCCGTGACCTGATGTCAGCTCGTGACTACGTATTGATGCTGTGCTCACCAGAGAGTCATCTCCACGATTGGAGTACTTAAACTCCAGCTCTGTGCGTCTTGGCCCACGCGAGACAACCTGCGTGAGGAGGTTGCTCTTGGGGATGACATGGGAGCACGAAATCGTAGCGAACTTGCTGCGAGGAATGCCTGGGAAGAGTTGGTTGTAGAAGTCCGATAGCTACTGTCAGCCTGTGACAAACTTTTCCAGCTTACAGGCTCCATAGTGCCTCCCGCAAGGACGATGGCTCTAGCCTTCTCGACGACCTCCTGGAACCGCTCTGCGGGGTTCAGAAGGACATACTTCACAACAACCTCCTTGTCGTAGGAGAGGATGACGCGGCCGTCGTCCTTCGCATCAGTCAAGGAGAGGAGGAACGCCTCAACGGAATGGAAAGCCGCAATGGACGCGTGCCGCACAGAGCTGCTGCGCTTCGCCTTGGCCATCTGCTCCTCGAGGCTCTCAGCAAAGCCGCTGACCTTGCGCGCCAACTTCGACTCCTTCAGGTATGCGACCATCTCGACGAGATTCACTGCGTCCGAGCCTGAGCCCTCGGCCGCGCGCGACATCAGGTCGTTCACGTTCATGAGCTCGCCCTGCGCTTTCTTCACGTTCGACTTGGCCTCGAGCCCGTACGTCTCGCACACACGCGCCAGGCCGCGCAGTACCGACAAGGTCTGCTTGATCCACAACGCGTGCCGCGGCTTCAGCCTGTTCTTGAAGCGTGCGAGGTATTGCGTCAGCTGCATGCAGGCGCTTCGGAGGTGCGTTGCTGGCAGCGCGCAAGAGTATATTCCGAGGATGGTGTCGATGAGGTCTGTGGTCAGCTACACGCACAAGGCTGTTCAAGCTCACTATGCGCCTCATCGATGACGACGATCTGGTCGGTGAGGTCAATACCGAGCGCCTCTCGCGCGTTCTTCTGCAGCAGCAAGTTATAGGGCAGCGTAACGAGCTGCGCCTGCTTGACAGCTTTGCGAGTGGCGTAGTACGGGCAGACCTGGCGCTCCTTGCCCTCCAGAACAAGGTCTTCTATGTCGCGCACTGTCGCGAGGACGCTGTCTCGGGCGTCGAGCATCGGCCCTTCCTCCTTGGGCATGTAATGGCATCGCTGTGCACCTAGGGTCAGCTCAGACAAAGCCTCGGAGCTCACCACTCTTCTGCATGTCAAGACATGCCTCATTGAGGCGGTCCTCTCGAAGTGATCGGACCTTATCGTTGATACACATCTGCCGCCTGGATGCGAGGGGCACCAGACTGACGGGCTCGTCGACCTCCACAGCCAACTCCTCGTTTGCTGGTGCAGGTGGTTCTGGCTCGCCAGAGAACGTGGTCTTGAGAAGCTCAGAAGTTAGCTGTCGCAGTTGACTGTGCGTGCGACTGGCGAAGTAAACCTTCGGGATGTCTTCCTCCGCGACCTCCTCCTCCGGCTTCGGTTCCGGCTCAAGCTGGGCAAGGAGCGCGCGCACCTCGGCGCTGAGAGCCGGTCCATCTGAGGCGACGACCTTCTCCTGCTCGCTGTCTTCGGGGAGGAACTCCTCCTCGCTCTTCGCTTGCTTCTCGGACGCCGTTGCCGTACTCGGTCGCGCGCGTTTGCCGGGTCCGCCAAACGCTCCTGCGTGCGAAGCTTGCCGAGCTTTGCGCTCCCGTTCACGAGCAGCCGCCAGGCGCTGGGCTCTTGCTTCCGATGCGGCGCGCAGCTCCGTCATGTGACGCTTCACAGCCTTCTCGACAACCCAGTCCGGGTCTATTTCCGTCAGCTTGTCCGCCTGCTAGTATTGAAGCTCACCTTCAGGGTCGTCTTCCTTGAACCTCTTGCGGAGGTCATCCTCCGTTGCTTTGTCCAGTCGCTTCTGGTGCGCCGACAGCCAGGACAGAGTCGACGTGAGGAGCGTCAGAGACTTTCCAGTTCCTGTAGGCGAAGAGACCTGATTGTCAGCTCTAGAGAGACAATCAACGCTCACGATGGCAATCTTGCCATCCTCAATCGCGCCGAAGACCGTCCTCATGAGGTCTAGCTGGATCTGGTACGGCGTGAACGGGAAAGGAAAGGAGGTCGGCGTGTCGAGATGCGGCACGAGGGGCTTCTGCTCGTCTGCACCGTTAGCCGCATTGTCGCGTTGCGCGATGGCGCCCGAAGCAGTGTCGAGCGCCATAGGTAGGATAGGTTGGGAGGACGAACAGGAAACGGGCTGGGGAATGTCTGAATTTGTTTTCGACGCGTCGAGCGCGGCGTGCCTGGGTGGCAAATGGAAGCGCGTTGGTGACGACATGCTCAGACTGGTACGAACTCAACCCTCTCGGCTAACTTGAGGCTAGCTCCTGACACTCATGCTCTGATCCAAGGGCCACTTCCCAGTTGCACTCATCAAAGCAGCAGCGTCATGTCAATGCAGCACCCTATGCTCGCAATGGAGATGCATACACTCTTCAGATTCACTTCTAAACCCTGCCCAACGCTCCTCTGGATCCCGCGTTTGTCGCTTCTACTTGTCCTTAAAGGTCAGCGAGACGCCGTTGACGCAGTGCCTCTCGTCAGTGGGAGTGGGAAATCCCTCGCCCTTGAAGACGTGCCTGCTCATTAGCTTAAGTCTGCGATGAGAACGGAGTCGTTGTAGCCTTCGTGGAGCGAGAAGCAACTTGATCAGAACTTGCAACACTCACCCAAGGTGCGATCCGCTGTCGTCAGCTAAAGTCTACCCAACCAGCTTACCAGTTAGCGCAGGTGATCTCAGTCCTGAGCATGCCCATGGTCCTGTCTTCATGGCGGTTCACAGCGCCCGGGACCGTGTCAAAGAAGGCCGGCCAGCCGCAGCCCGAGTTACTGCATGTCAGCTTGTCCTTCTAAACCGCACAGATCGATCGCAAGCGTTGACTTATACGACAAATACTAGCACTCGTTCGCAGATGCCCATGTCAACGAGGGGGAAAGGAGCAAGGTCTCACGGGTCACCCCCAGTCCACTCCGCCAGTAACCGTAACTCACAACTTCTGCTTGCTGGTGTACAGCGGAGCATCACAGGCGGCACAGTTGTAAACACCCTCGTCCTGCTTCTTGTCATACGGGTGCGAGCCGGGAGCCTCGGTGCCCTTCTGGCGAAGGACGCGGAACTGCTCTGGGCTGAGCTCGGCACGCCATTCGGCGTCGGTCTTGTTAACGTTCGGGGCGGACATGGCGCGAACTTGAAGGAGGGTAGAGACTCTAGCGGGACGAACGGTTCGGGGAAGGCGGGCTGCGAGTGAGAGGGGCCTCATAGGAGATGGGAGGAAGGCGAAGCTACTAGAGATGTTTAGTCAGAGCTCGTTGGGAAGGTGGAGGCCAGAGATGACGTGAGTGGTGAGTCACGTGTGTGGCCGTTATCTACGTCGCGTTCATCGAAGGTGTGTACACCTTGTCCAGCTCAGCCGTCCAAAGTGCACGACAGGGATGCGTGGGGCAGAAGCATGATCAGAGAGTATTAGTCCAGGCGCCCGATACCTCCACGCTGCACGACGGTCTTGAATTGCAATACAAACAATCACGGTTGGCCTATGGCCACGGCGCATCAGTCGAGAAGAATCGCTTTCTCCATCATCCACGTCGTCCATAAGCGTCCCTCGTTGCCGTGACCAGCTGCCTCTTGTCGCGCGCGGCACTGCAGAGTCAGCACGACGCGGCGATGACGAGCACGTCGCAGGCAGCAGACAGTCGACGTGCCTTACAATCATCGCTATGGCAGGACAATCCGGTGCCACAGCACGTGCACATAATACGGAAAATATCGGCGATACGTCCACGTGTCCGAAAATGTCGAAACCGCTAAACTGTCTAGGTCGAAATTTGGTCCCGCCGTGCGCTGGGAGAGGTGCTGCCGGGTTGGGAGCAAGAGCGAATGCATCGTCTTGCTGATCCTCTAACCGTCAAACTTCGACCAGGTTATTCAAAATGGCTATTGGTGCGTATCCCGCTCGACACACGACAGGGACATATCGATCTCCGGCAAGGACAGACATCGCGAGCGTTGGAATCGAGTCGACAGAGTTGTTGGAACGGCAGGGATGGAAATTTTGGACGGTTCGGACGACTGCAGAGGAGAAGCGTGCGACCATCGACGAGGGCGGACCTGTGATCGTACGCTTTGTGCGGTACTCTTAGAAGGCGGGCAGCTCGTCGGGAGGGGCGTCGACAACTGCGCGTTGGTGGAATAATCTGCAACTGCGGGATCGGGTCTCTCGACTCCTCTTCGACAGTGAACCGGACCAGTTCGTCTATCGACTAGCCAACCCTCTTGAGCGTCCGATTGAGAGCTGCAGCCTACGTCTCGGCATCTGTTTCCAACTCTCGACATGCGCTCGATAATGATGTCTTGTTCCCCAGAGATCATGTCCTAGCTGTCCGAAGTTTCACGAAGCTAACCATCAGGCCTCGCTTCTGACCGCCGCAAGTCCCGCAAGGCTCACTTCTCCGCCTCTTCGGGCGAGAAGCGCAAGATCATGTCGTCTCCTCTCTCCAAGGAGCTCCGCGGCGAGCACGGTGTCAGGTCGATCCCTGTTCGCAAGGACGACGAGGTCCTCATCGTCCGGGGCAAGTACAAGGGACGTGAGGGCAAGGTCACCCAGGTGAGT
>BCJJ01000009.1:1486667-1602490 GCA_039545355.1 Trichosporon coremiiforme
GGGGGAGGAGGGGGGGGAAGAGGGGGTCAATGCGGCGTCTTGGCCAGATAAGATAAGAGCACGCCGTGCTCGGCGTAGGGCACATCGTCGTCACACGGGACAGAAGGCGGTCGGCCATCGTTGGCTGATGAGAGCGTGCGAGGTTCAAGACTTTTAAGAACAGTGGACTCACCGCAAGTTTGGCTCACCGCAAGTTTGGCTCACCGCAAGTTTGGCTCACGCAAGTTTGGCTCACGCAAGTATGGCTCACGCAAGTAGGTAGGCTCACGCAAGTTTGGCTCCCGTCATGCTGCACAAGACGTGAGCAGAGCGAGAAGGCATGACGGAATCACAAACATAGGGCGGAGCTGTTAGCTGTGGCTCGCTGTGGCTCGCTGTTGGCTCGCCCTGTAGATTCTCTGGACAAGCGGCGAGCACTCCCATATTCTACCGGGCTTTGGCCTACCCGGACTGCCGGGCTGCTGCACCTGTACGTGAGGGCATCGCTTCGTCTAGCACACGACTGAACATGTGGAATGCCGAACAGTCCCTGGTCTGGCCCGACTGTCGTCTTGTCAGACTCGTCAGGATGTGCGCAGGTTGTGTGCAGATTGTGTGCAGGTGAGTCCGGCTGGGCCCACATGTGCCTCTCGTGTCCCTCCATGTCCCTCTGTGTCCCTCTGTGTCCCTCTGTGTCCCTCTGTGTCCCTCTGTGTCCCTCCATGTCTCTCTGTGTCCTGTGTTTCATCTGTCTCGTGCAGTTGTCCATCGCAAATACAGTGGGACTGTTACTCGGCGTCGTGGCCAGAATGACTATACATAGTCACAGGAGTGAGTGACTGCGCAGCGGGCAACCTCGATAAGACCGCCCGCCCATTACCAAATCTCAGGACCCCCCTGTTGATCGCTTATCTGTGTAGCTGTGTCCCTTCTGCGCTCTGCCCTCCTCCCAGCATCTGCACTGGTTCCTCTGGTTCCTCCGGCTCCTCCGGCCCCTACCCTCGAACCTCGCACCTGTCCCATAGAGTGTCATCGTCATGGACGACAGGAAGGGACAGGTGGATGACGGGCACATCCAGCATGCCCGCCCTTGATACCCGACATCTTCGTCTACCACCTACCCTCTTTAACTCGTTCCTACACGACAGCACGACAGCACTACTCCGCCGCTCCGCCGCTCCGAGCGCTCCGCTCCCTCTTACGCCAGTCTCCACACTCCATGCTATGCAGTCCACTAAGCGCCCGTTCAGAAGCTTCAGAATGCATATATAACACTCCTTCAGCCCCCCAAACTCTAGTTACTCATCCCCTCTCGCTCACTCGCCACAAACAAGCATCAGCTCGCATCAGCTCGCATCCGCTCGCCATGAAACTCGCTATCATCTTCACGACGCTCGTTGCGGGACTCGTTACCGCCGCCCCCGTCCCCGAGCCCAACCCCGAGCCCAACCCCGAGCCCATCCCCGACCCGCGCGACCTGCCGTGGAACTGTCGCTGGGGAAACGGCATCATGTGCCGGCACTAAAGTCCCCCGACCAGCCCTGTGGCGTAACGCCCAGCAGCGGCAAAAGAGCAGCGGAAGGGACCCAAAGGCAAAAGAAAAACGACGAGTCTCGGAGTATGTCAGAAGCCGGACGCCGAGACGAGACGCACGAGGAAGATCCGTTGACTGTTGACAGCGTCTCTCGCCCCCCTATGCGAGAAGCAGGCAGGAGGCAGGAATACCCAGTCTGTAGCTGGAGGATTGCAACGATGTGATGATTTATTGTTTTGGCATCTTGTGGACCAGTTTCCACGTTACATGTACAACGAATACACTACCCCCCTCTGTGCCCTTGCTTGCCCTTGCCTCGCTCACCCTGTCCTTGACTGGCTGGACAGCCTGCCTCACCGGCGACACTCGCAGACCTCGCATGTCTGTCTCTCGCCCCGCAGCGCGCGCTCGCGGGTTACTTGCGACTCCTAGTCCTTCCCGCGACCGCAGCAGCAGGCGCCTCGTTCTCCTTTTTCGTCCTAACGCTTGGCTTCCTGATCCCCGTGGGCTTGTCCTCGCCCGCGGGACCGGAGACGGTCCGCCGGGTCGAGCGGGTGGGCTTGGACTTCTCCTCGGTGGGCGCAACCTCGGGGGGCACGGCCTCGGCCGTCTTGCGCGTAGTTCGGGTGGAGCGGGTGGGTTTTGAGACCTCAGGTGTTTTGGCACGACGGGCGGGCTTGTCGTCGGATGACTTTGTGCGAGTACTGCGGGTAGACTTCTCGGGGGAGGCAGCGCGCGGCTGTTCCGCCTCCCCGAGCACCTGGCGCGACCTCGTGCGACGGACCACCTTTTGGGGGACCGCCTTCTCCTCCGGGGCTGTGGACGTGGATCTCGTGCTACGGCGGGAGGCGGTGGAGACGGGGGGTTCAGAGGGGGCCTGGGACGTCTGCCGGGTTGACCTCCTGCTCGGCAGCTCGGGCTCCTTGGACTTGGCCCTCGTTGTACGAGTAGAGGTGGACTTGATCTCGACTTCCACCTCGGGTGCAGTGGCGGCGGCACGCGGGGCGGAGACCTTGCGCGGGAGACGGCTCTTGGTCGACGAAGTAGAGCTCGAGAGGGAGAGCGCGGAGGGAGGGCGCTTGGTCGTCTCCTTGGGCTCGTCGGGCTGCTCGGGCTGCTCGGGCTGCTCAATCTCCTCCGCCGCCGCCTCAGCTTCAGCCTCGGGCTCAACCTCAGCTTCGGGCTCAACCGCAGCTTCAGCCTCAGGCTCAACCATCTCTGGCTCAGCGGTCTCAGTGGCCTCAACTGCCGGCTCAACCGCCTCCACAGCTCTCGTGGGGACAGCAACAGCCGCCTCGGCCTCCCTCTCAGGAAGTTCTGGGAAGAAGTCTCCGACACTAGCGCGGTAGGCCTTCTCGCGCTTCTGCGCGAACATCTCCTTCATCCCTGCGAGGCGCGGCGTACGCTGCTCTTTGCCGTACAGGTGCTTCACGCCGTCGAGCGCGGGGGTGGCCTGCTCCTTTGGCTGCGCGTAGAGTTCGCGCACGCCTGAAAGGGCGGGTGTGGACGCGGGCTTCGCGTACATGTGCTTCACGCCGTCGAGGGCGGGAGTTGCTGCTTCCTTCGGGACGGCGTACAGTTCCCTCACGCCCGAGAGCGCCGGCGTTGAGGCCGTCTTCGCGTACATGTGCTTCACACCGTCCATGGCTGGTGTAGGCGGAGGGAGCTTGGGATACAGCGTCTTGACGCCTGACAAGTCGGGGGTGGCCTGCCCCTTCGGCTGCGCGTACAACTCCTTGATGCCCGACATGGCCGGAGTAGCTTGAGGCAGGAAGGGGTACAGGCTCTTCGTGTTCAGGTCCGGCGTAGCCTGTTCCTTCGGCGCGGCGTACATCTCGCGAATGCCTGCGAGCTTGGGCGTCTCCGCCTCAGCCTTCTGCGCGTACATCTCCTTCAATCCCGTCATTGCGGGCGTCGCAGCGACCTCCTTCGCGTACATGTGCTTGACGCCTGTGAATTCAGGCGTCATGGGCGGCAGCGCGTGCGCGTTGCTGGGCCGCTTCTTCGTGCGTGTCTTGCGCCCGGGAGACGCAACATGTTCCGCCTCGTCCGCCTCGGCCGTCGCAGCGTCGTACATGTCCCCGGTGACTGCGGGCGAGACCGCCTTCGTCTTGGAAGGCGTCTTGACTGCTGTCTTGCTCGGGGTAGAGATCCGCCTTGGCGTCCGGCGCAGCGAGTACGTCGGTGTCGCCTCCTCCTCTCTCTCGGGCTCCTCCTCCGCATCCGCCAGCGCGTCCTCACCCACCGTGCCCTCTGGCGTCGGCGAGGGGAGTTCCTCGACCACATCAAAGATGTTCGACAGGCGCTTCTTGCGCGCCGTAGCACCTAAGGGCGTAGAGGGAACAGCAAAGTCTAACGTCTTGCGACGGTTGGCCGGCGTCGCTGTCTTCAGCGCTAGGGCGGAGAGTCGCCGCTTGATGTCGTCCATTGGCGTGCCGGGACCGCGCTCAGGCTCGGGGCTGCGCGCCAGCGCGGGGTGCAGCCCGGGCGTGGTGGGAGTGGAGGGGACGGGCTGCGGTCTCGAGAAGCCGCCCTCGGGGACAGCGAGGCGGCGCGGTGTGCCGAGCGCCTGCCTCTGGGCGGGCGAGAGGCCGATCGACTTACGGCTTTTCTTCGGTGTCGATGTCTGCATGTCCGACGAGGGGGGGAAGAGACTCGTCGCTTTCAATGGCGTCATGGACGGCATGTCGTCGTCGTCCATTAGGAAGTCGGGGAGGTTGCTCTTGACTTCTGGGGCCGTGAAGTCGGGTTGCTGAGCACGCAAGGGAGACCAGAGGAGCGACTCGCCCTCGTCTGGGCGCATCTCGCGTACCGGGCGGCCGAGGCCTCGCCTTGATGGTGTGAGCAGCCCGGTGGTGACGGGGCGCGGCTTCTCGATGGGCGTGAAGCGCACGGCGGGGCCGCCGATCTCGCCTAGTCCCGTCTGCGAGACGCGAGGACCGCGGCGGGGACTGCGCTGCGGTGTTGGAGCCTTGGGCGGGGTCAGTTGGATGGGCTCGGTGCCGGGAGACGTCTTCTCGGGGACAACGTCGTCAACGTCGCCCGAAATGTCGGCTTCGGAAGCACTGGACTCGATGGAGAGCTCCCAATGCTCTTCCTCCTCGCCCTCGGCGTCCTCGTCTTCGTCCTCCTCTTCCTCCTCTTCCACCTCCGCCTCTTCCTCCTCGCCATCAGACTGCCCAGCCAGGTCGCCAAAGTCGATGACACCCTGACCCGGGATGCTCGTGTCGCTAGACAAGCTCCCTCCGTCCGAGTCCGAGTCCTCAAAGCTGTTCTGCCCATCCTCAAAGATCCACTTCAGCTCGCCCTCCTTCGCCGGGCTCTCGATCGGGGGAATGTTCTCGTCGTTCTCGTCGTCGGACGAGTCAGACTCCGAGTCCGGGATGACTGGTTTCGGCGGGGAGGACTTGCGCGAGCTCGTGCGCCCGAAGGACTTGCGTCGCGTCTCGACAGAGCCCATAGCAATGCCGCCGTCGACGCCGCGCTGCAGCTGCGACTCCTCCCAGACCTTGCGTGCAGACCTGAGGAGAAGGAGTTTGCGGAGAGAGGCATCGCCGCGCGGCGTGCTGTACGCGACCTGAGCCGTAATCTGGGGTCCAGTACGAGAGGGTGTTTCGTACACCAGTTCAGAGGCGGGAAGAGGAACAGACTGTGGTGTGCGCGGTGACTCGGGCTCCTCCTCTGCGTCTTCGAGCGCCTCGGGTGATGGCGGCTCGGCGACGTTGGTCTCGGCCGGTGGCTCGACAGCTTCAGTCTCCTCAGCCGGCTCCTCCTCGATCTGCTTCGTATCCTCAGCAAAGCGGATGCGCCGCGGCACGACGCTCGTGTTCCGCGGCTCGACCTTGCGCTTGACCTGCGGGGTCATGAATGCGTTCTCAAAGATCTTGGGCTCGTCACCTCGCTTCTCGACGAAGAGTGTGTCACCCTCGTCGCCGGCCAACTGCACTGGCTCCTCTTCCTCCTCCTCCTCCTCCTCATCCGCAGTCACGGGAAGCTCGAGACCGAGCGTACTCCGTCGCGGCTGCAGGGGTACGAACCGCCTGCCTTGCGGCACGATCGAGAGGCGGTGGCTCGCGCGTCGCCTGACTGGTGTGCTGGGCACGTCGCTCGGACCAGGCGAGCCGGGCACAGGTGGGAGCTTGATGGGCGATGGGGCTGGAGAGTCGTAGCCTGAGGACGTGGAGCCGGCACCGTACGTGAAGCGGAACAGCTTCTTGGCGAAGAGCAGCTGGTCACCGTCTCCGAGGGCGATGATAGCGCCAGCCTTGTGCTTCGTCGGCTTGCCGCCCGATGGCGTGTGCACCAGTCCGTTGGTGCCGCGTACCGTCAGAGCGGCCTGGCCGGTCTCCAGGTCAAACTCGATTTCGGCGTGCAGTTTCGATACGTCGGGGACGTAAATTCGAACCTGTGATTAGTTAGCGTGTGTCGGCCGAAGTATTGTGAGGTTAGCTTACGTCGCAGTCCTCGTCGCGACCAAAGGTAACACGCTCCGCGTCGATTGGGAAGCCGTTCAGTCTGACGCCTGTCTTGCGCGCGATCAGCTCGAGGTGGCCCAGAATCGCCGGGGCGGGCAGGGGCGCGACGCTCTGGCGTGGCGCCATGGTGCGGGTCGGGCTACTTGATGGGGGATGGATGTATTATACGAGTTGTCGAAAAGGGTATCGCTGTGTCGTCCAAGTGTCGTGCCGAGTAGTGTTTGCTGTGGTCAGTGTGTCGGTGGTCGAGGGTCGGCGGTCGATGGTGCAGAAGTTTAAAGTGTTGGTTTGGGCCAGAGCAAGTCGCCCGCCCGTTAGTGTTGTTGTTGTTTACCCGCCCAGCAAGCGCGGAAGTCAGTCACGATCACCTCCTTAGGTTACGTAACAGGTACAATCAGCCTCAGGTCGCGTGGAATGTGTGCGCACGTGACCGACGTCAGCGGGGCCTAAATATATTTCGGATGTTCCCCCGGCCACCCTGGGACAGCTACAGCCGCGAGATCCGCTCGAGTCACCGGTCAGCGGTCGCAGCGTAACGAGCACGGTGGATGCAGTGGGGACGTGTGGATGTTGAGTGAGTAACGCGAAGGCGTTGCCTGGTGGGGCCGAGCACCGGTCAGGTGGTGCTGCCGTGCAATCTGTGTGACCATCTCTGTATCGTTGCGCTGATACGAGTGGCGACTGGGACTGTGAGTCGACTCTGACGGGAGTAAACGGCAAGCGGCGCGCGACCCGGCCAACGTACCGTGAACGGAATTGACCGAATCCAGCAGCCATACAGCCCGCCAACATCGCTCGACGCTCACTCGCTCCTCAACTTAATCCCTGGCTGGCTGACGTTTCGATAGCCTCCATTGTATTGTCCTTCTTGATTTCATCTCGACAGCGACCACACTCACCTTTCCCCCGACATCACCGGTGCATCGACAACCAGGGGTGTGTGATCCACACATTCTTTGCTTTTCCGACCGCCACCCAGTGTACTCAATAGACGAGGCGCGCCTCCACCCGGCAGACAGACCACACTCTGCAAGAGGCCGCCGTCCCTACCGCCGCACCGCTGGTCACCGGTTGTCTTGGCACTCCATCTACTCTTTGCCACTATGCCCGCGCAGTACGGCGCGACCGACTCCCAACCTCCCCCATCCACACTCACCTTCTCCTCTCCTCCCCGCGACGCCGAGCGAGGCCGAACCATGCGCCAGTCGTACGAGCGCGTGCCGCGCCCGTCGCTCGAGCGCCGCCGCTCCCGTCTCGAGACGCATCAGCCCGGCGCTTCTGTGCTTAGCTCCGTCTCCAACCTCGCCAACACGATCATTGGGTCGGGCGCACTCGCCTTCCCCGCCGCCTTCGCCAGCATGGGTATGGTCAGCGGCATCGTGTCGTGTCTCTTCTCGGCGAGCACGGCGACATTCGGTCTCTGGCTCCTCAGTCGCTGTGCGCTGCTGGTCGGCCAGCGGCCCGGAGACGAGGGACGCATGGCGAGCTTCAACGAGGTCGCGCGCTTGGCTTTCGGAAAGGGTTGGGTCATGCGCCTGTTTGATGTGAGTGGAGCAGATCCGCCGCGGTATGCGCGGGCGCGGCGACGGACAATGCTGTCATTGCTGATTTGAAAGTGAGGTTTAGCTGACGCCAGTTCGCCATCGCGATCAAGTGCTTCGGCGTGTCGGTGTCGTACCTGATCATCTGCAAGACGCTGCTGCCGCAGGTGTCCGAGACGTTTGCGCATCTGCTGCACACGGAGCTGTCGCCGGAATCGTGGCTGCGCTCGCCGCATTTCTGGCTCCTGTGCACGATCCCCGTCATCGTGCCGCTGTCCTTCATGCGGACGCTCGACTCGCTGAAGACGACGTCGCAAATTGCGCTCTCTTCCGTGTTTTAGTAAGCTTCGTTTGATCGTCTCAGCTGACCCGGCAGCATGGTCATCGTCGTCGTTGGGTGGTATTTCGTGAAGGGCCCCGCGCCGGACCGCGGCGAGATCGTCCCCTTCCGCTTCGACAGCAAGACGCTCGCCTCCTTCCCCGTGCAGGTGTTCGCATTCACGTGCGCGCAGAACCTGTTTCCGATCTACAACGAGCTGAAAGACCGCTCCCAGGCTAAGATGAACACGATCATCACGAGCTCCATCTTCGGCGCCGCGTCCGTTTACGAGATCCTCGGCGTCGTCGGCTACCTCACCTTTGGCTCCAAGGTCAGCTCCAACGTGATTGCCATGTACCCGGCGGATTCATTGGTAGTGGCCATCGGCCGCCTCGGCATTGTGTTCCTCGTCGGTCTCAGCTACCCGCTGCAGGCGCTCCCGTGCCGCTCGTGCATCTACCTCCTGCAGAGCGGCATCATTAAGGGCAAGAAGGTGCCTGCCACCATCGCCTCGGCGCGTCTCGTGGCGGGCGGCGCTGCCGAAGTCGGACATGAGACGGAGGGTCTCGGCTCGAACGGCAACGGATCCAACGGAACCGGGGGCGGGCACGGCGAGGGATGGGACCAGCTCCCCCGCCGCTCAACGGAAGGTGCGCCCCTCCTCCACCACCGCGGTGTCGACTCCCCCCGCGGCTCGACAGACGAGGACCTGTTCTCCGACGACGACTCAGAGATGGGCAACGAGGAGGAGCTCCTGGTCCCGAAAGTAGGCGACGCAGGACACGGCGGCGCCGCTGCGGCCGAGATGCCGCGCAAGAAGTTTGTCGGCTTCACAGTCCTCATCGTCGGCCTTGGGTATCTCATCGCCTCTCTGGTCGACGAGATGGGCACCGTGCTCGCCTTTGTGGGCAGCACTGGAAGTACCATTATCTCCTTTATTCTGCCTGGATTCTTCTACTGGCGCCTTTACCGGAACGAACCGGGCGTCACCAAGTACCTCGCGCTCACGCTTGGTATTTATGGCTTTGCGGTCATGGGATTCTGCCTGTCCATGAACATCTGGGCGCTGGGCAAGGGCAAGACGCCCCAGGCCTAATCGCCTAGGGAGCGACGTGGGCGCAGCGAGCGTGGCGAAGCCATCTGCTTGAGTTCGAGCTGCGAGCTCGGCCCGAGAGAGGAGTAGACGATTTAGACCCCAGTATGCATATCTAATTCCTTGAAGCTTCTGACCTTCTGACCCTCTGACCTCTCCCTCCAGCACTCTAACCTCTATCAATCTAACAATCTACTTTCCATCACGGCCGTCTCCCCTCGCCTCCGCTCGGCGACTAGCGGTGTTCAGGAAACCGCGAGATGGGGGGACACCCCTCCCTCCTAGCCTTGACACAGGGGCGTTCCCTCGCCTCCTCCCTCACCTTCATCAACAAGTCATGAGCTTTGGTGCGAGGCCGGGGACCGAGGTGCGCAATTTCGGCCCTCACGGCCGGTCCCCAGAGTTTGCCGTAACAGGCCCTGTTCACGCCCAACAGGGGAGAACCGGGGGAGAGGGCACAGCTCAGCTCGGGGACGTAGACTGATAATCCGCGCGAGGCGTTGGCTGAGGTGTACAGCGGGAGGTTGGTCAGGAGGTGGCGGTCGATGGGGTCGGACCGGGGTTTGGACTGAGCGGGTTCTGGCTCGGCTGGGCATTAGTATGGAAAAAGCGTAGGAGGAGGAGAGGGCGGGGGGACCGGAGGAGGGAGAGACGTACGGATCCAAGCCACCTCTGGCCTGGGGAAATGACCCTTCAGAGCCAACGCGCGGGCCGACTTGCGCTCCTCATCGACTTCCGCCTCGTGCATTCTCCTCCGGGCAACGTAGGCGCGATGGATGGAGCGGAGCTCGGCCCACCGTTCCAGCTTGACTGTGAGGCGGAGGAGGGCGAGGACGGTTAAGAGGGAGATGGCGAGGCTGAGTAGGAGAGACTTGAGGCTCATCGCTGTGTCGAGATCGCCACTGTTGTGAGTTGCTTAGCTTAGCTGGGAGGGTCTTGGGAGAACTGAGCAGGTGGTTTATGTATGAAAGGCTGGGGTCATCGCATCGTCAGTGCCACAGCTCGTGTTAAGTTGGGAGCAGTGCATGGGAGTGGGTGGTGAAGCGTATGAGGTCATCGACACCGGGGAACAATCAAACAGACTCTACACGCATCCGCCACAAAGCATCACTTGGCTATTGTCACCGCCAGTCCGCTGACGACAGACAAGGCAGTATCTCGACTCGTCATCCCCTCTGTGCTCGGAGCGCAGCTGAGCTCGTCCCCACAGCGTCGCTGGCAAGCTGGCTGGAGCCGTGGACGGCCACAGCTTCGGAAGACTCAGAACATGCCCCGCTGGATCCCGCCCCGGATTACCTTCGGCCTGGTCCTGAGCCCCTGCCTGGCTACGGCGTGGTGTGCGACCTCATTCAGGTCGTTTGGTCGGTTGTCTGTGTGTCAGCACTTCCGTCCCCATGCTTCCTGCGCCTCCGCCTCCGCTATCCCCGCCCTCTGCACAACCGCCTCCGGCGCAGACTCAAGCGCTGGCTCCGGCACTCACCCCCCTTATTCCTGCTGAGATCCGACCGATGCGCCCAATGTTCCCTCCTAAACCTCTCCTCCCTCCTTCTCTTCTTCTCCTCCTCCTCCATTTTCTCTTTCTCCCTCTGTTCCACCTCCTCCTTCCATATCCTCTCCAACCGCTCACTCTTCTCCTCTCGATGAGCCTGTGCGAGCCGTTCATCCAAATCATTGCGTTTATGAAACCGCCGACCAAACTGGTGCTCGTACTGCATCGCTGCTAGGCAGACGTCGATCAGAGACTGGAGGGGGAGGTGCAGCTCGTGTGCTTCCAGCAGAGCCGCGAGGAGGCCGAGAGCGACACACGCGTGCGTCGTCTTGTGTCGTATCAGCACCGCGTCGGACGTCGATACACGCTCCACGAGGTAGAAGTACGTCGCGCATCGGGCTAGGAAGAGAAGGGCGGCCCACAGACCACAGAGTGGGCGCGTCAGAAGCTTGAGTAGGCCGGGCATTGAGATGCTGAAATGACGATTGCTGAGGTGAGATGGACAGAACTGTCGCATTGTCGTTACACATCCTCTTGGCACTTTTGTGTACAACTCCTCTGCTATCGTCATGCACTGTCTGGATGCGACTCCTCCGAGACCTCCGAGTCGTTACTCACATCGAGACCTTCCACTACCGCCCTGCTTCGTAGACACAAGAACTCAATCTCGGCCCTGGTGGCATATACGCTGTCTCTGTACTCCGCCTTGCTGCGCCTCCTCGCCTGCCCCGGCGTCAACTCGACCCTCATCCCAGCGCCGTACCAGCACCCGCTCTCGAGTTCCGCCACCCCCTGTCTCCACTCAGGCAGGAAGTGGAGCTTGTCCAGCCGCCTCAGCTGGCCCTGCACGTCGAGGCGGGAGTGGGCCATCTAGCCCGCTAAAAGGATGATGCAGGCTTCTTCTGGGCAAGTGGCGAGATGACGAGAGGGGAGGCCGACGAGGTCCCATGCCAATGCTGTTGGAGGGTCGATTGTCCGCTCGAGGCGGGGGAGGAGGGCGCGGACTGCTGTCTCGCTTGCAGGGCGTCGGTTGAGGTTTGCTTCTGTGTCGGCTTTCGTGTTGGCTGCGGCGTTGGACTTTGAGGCCCCGTTCACTCGGCGCCAACGGGGAGTCGTACGTGCCGAACTGCGATCGTTGACGGAGACGACGTGCGCCTCGCTTGACCTCTTTGCGTAAAGGGCGACACACCAGCCCTCAGCTGACTGCGCTACAATTACGAACCGCATGGTCCCGGAGTCGGTTGGAAAGACATCATCGAGTAGTGCCACGAGCACGTCCTGCCGAGTGGCGGACTGGATGCCGGCCACGACTGAACGAGCTTTCCCTGGCGTGAATGTGGACAGCTCTGGAGACATGAGGGTGGAGAACTTGTTGCTAGACCCGGGAAGTCTGGTCAGCACATGGATAGGACAGAGGGAAAGCTGATGGAGCAGAAGGTCATGAACTCGAAGGAGGACAGAAGCTGGAGTAGTAAGATCTACACCAGAAGACGTCGGCAAGCAGGGATGGCTGCGCCCCCGCGTATCATCGCTATGGCAATCACTCTTGCCTCTTGCGAATCTATCTAGTCATTCAGACTCTCTCCATCCTACCAGAGCTGTAACCCATCACTGACATCCGGCAGCGTTGTCGATGGCGTTGGCGGAGGCGTGAGTTGCCAAATGTCGAGGCTCCTCCACGACACCTCTTAGCCAGCGAGAAAGTCGAGCAGATCCCTCTTGACGAATTTCGGCCAGATCGCAACACGGTGCACGAGCTCGACCGCCTCCTGAGCCGTGACCTACCGGAGTCATAGCAGCAGCAGCGCCGCCCACGGCTCGCCCGGCATACAGTAGGCTCGCAGTCGTGGTACACATCCATCCATTTCGTTGGCGCGGGAGCCATTATCGGCTTTTTCGACAGCGCCGCTCTCCTTATCACCGCCCGCATGCCCATCTCCTTCCAATGCTTACGAGACAGGCGTATGGTTGCGCCTGGCTCGGACACCATGTACGCCTGCTCGTCGGAGAGGAGGACGATGTGCCACCGCGTCCCGCCCTTGTGCTTGTTCATCATTGGGAGAACGTCCCATCTCGTCCTTGAGTCGCCGGTGCCGTACAGCAACTTCAGCACCTGCTCCATCACGTTGGGCGGGGATTCCTTCGGGGGATGGCAGACGACCTCCCTCTTCTACAAGGGTTCCATGGCAGCTCGAGATGATTTGATGGCCGCGTGCCGCCTCTCAATTCCCTCCTGCTCAAGCAAATCCCGAAGACCACCCTTCTCGCATCCCTCACGAATCCCAGCACCGGACCACTGGCCGCCCCGTATCTCGTCAATACCTTGCTGCAGTGGTCCGTAAACTCGAAGAAGGGACTCTCAGATGGCAGCGGGAAAGAGGCAGGCTGAGCTAACCACGCCGCCATGAGACAGGCACGCACGGGGCCGGGAATGTGCTTCGCTTGGTCGTTTGAGTACATGCCACCTGTGGGCTTCGGTGTCGTGTGGGAGGCCCTGTCCCTCGTATGCCGCGTCGGTGAGGCGCCAATTCCAGTCCTCTTCCGATGCCTCGGCCACCCCGTTGGCAATAGCGACTGCACCCGGTAAGGATAAGAAGCCTTCTCGGTGAAGTACCCGATGCGGCCGAAGGTATTAGCCGACGAGCTCCAGGACACGAACCATTGACTCGTCCTTGTGCCGACCACCACGGACTCCTTCCTCGAGACGGGCTCGTCGCCTAGAAGCCACACTCCGACGCGCGGATGGGCGAACGATGCGATTCTCTTCAACAGCCTTCGAACTCTGTTGTGAGAGAAATCGGGTGAAGCACAGGCCCAGTCGTTTGAGCGGTCCCAGAAGTCTGCACGGTGGCATCTGTAGGATGAGGGACCTCGGCTTTGATGACGTCGGAGGGCTCGGTTTAGATAGGCGTGGTGGGCTCCGCTTTGATGTTCGTTTTGAGCTCGTCCTACGGTTGCGGTGGCGTTGCCCTCGATCGGTGCCGCGGGCTCCTGCTCGGCGGTCACCGTGGGCTCGGCTTTGGCAGCTTCGGTACGCTTTCTCTTGAAGGGCTTCTTGATGGGCGTCGGCGGCTCCGAATTAGTGAGGGAGGCGCGCTTCTAATTGCGCAATTGTTTGCGCGTTGCACCCATGGCGATAACAGGATGTGAGCTGCCGGAGTGCGGACGTGCGGGCTCGTAGATGCGCGGAGGCGACTAGTCTTGGTCCGGCTGAAGGCCAGTCGGTTCAGCAATTGGAGATTGCTGGGCCGTGGTCAATATTAAATACGCGGGTGAGTCATAGACTTTGAAGTTGGCATGGAGCAAACAACGCCACATTGCTCACAGATCGCCACGGCCTGTGCTGATGCCTCACCGTTGCCGCGAGGCAGGCGGCGCAGTGCGGCGTCTCTTCACCAGTGGTCCATCGATCCAAGAGCCTCCCGGCCCTTTGGCTGCGCTTCTGTCTCGACTGGTGAGTAGCCGTCAGTGCGGTCCGATACGCTTAGACGCTGTAGCCACCGCTGTGTACGCCAGAGGAGCGTGGCGTGAGGTCAGCCATTGTCAGGAACTCGACTCGGCAAGTTCGAGAGAGCAAGGGCTCGGTCATAACTTCTGATCCGATGCACACATATGGGTTGCAATTCATAGGGCTTTTACTTCTGAACTAGCCATCCTCATCATCTAAGGGCTATGACCGCAGGCGACCGGGTCGCAGGTGCAATCGACCTCACCGTTGATCCGTCCTGCCAGTACCACGGCCTAGTGCGTCGGGGTAGCTGGAGCAATCGATGGGCTCCGGCTCGGCCGAAGGGTCGTCCTAGTTCCAACGCAGAGGGCCGGAACAGGCGGGAATCTCGGGCGTCTTGGAGCAGTCAATGGGCGGGGGGTCGCGCTTGTCCCAACGCAGAGGACCGGAACAGGCCGGGATCTCGGGCGTCTTGGAGCAATCGATGCGCTTGTCCCAACGCAGAGGGCCAGAGCAGGCAGGGATCTCGGGCGTCTTGGAGCAGTCGATGGGCTGAGGGTCGCGCTTGTCCCAGCGAAGAGGACCAGAGCAGGCGGGAATCTCGGGCGTCTTGGAGCAGTCGATGGGCTGAGGGTCGCGCTTGTCCCAACGCAGGGGACCGGAGCAGGCAGGGATCTCGGGCGTCTTGGAGCAGTCGATGCGTCTGTCCCACCGCAGCGGGCCGGAGCAGGCGGGGATCTCAGGCGTCTTGGAGCAGTCAAGCGGCTCGGGGACTGGCGCGGCGAGGGCGAGTGTCGAGAGAAGAGCGAGGAGAGTGAGTTGGAGCTTCATGGTGGCTGGTGTGCTTGTCAAAGTGTCTGCCGTGAGTGGTCCTTATATAGCACTCATAGTGTTCGAAAGAGAACAACGGTCCGCGGACCGGATCTCGCAGGCTGTGCCATGAGAACCCGCCAGGGAGATGTGCAGGAGGTGTCCGGCGTGTTCTCCGCCGCTCCGCTGGAATGACGGATATGTGACTTTCGGCGGAAAGGTGGCGCACTGGCTGACGGCACACGACCGATCAAAATATGCTTTATTTCACTGGCAATGTGGTGCCACAAGTTACCTTGCAGGAACCGTTTAGGTTTGGTAAGTAGGTGCGGGCATCCTGTGTTGCCCGCTGCCAGGGTCCCTACGGATGACGTTCTGTTGACGGAACGTAGAAGGAAGGAGGGCAGAGCGAGGTCGTTCTGAGACAACGCCGTCGGCCAAGCCCGAGCAGGCTATGTATAACTCGGCCAACGCGGCGGAAACACGGGGCCCGTACTCGTGATTGGTGTCTTAGAGGTGCGCCGTAGAAGTGTTACTCCATCACGATGGGGAAGATAAGGGATAGCGGAGACTTGGCGACGTATATCCGCCAGCGATGTGGTCTGTCGCGGTCCTCGGAGGTGGGCAAGAATCAGTTGACGTTAACCCTCATGGAGTGGTCCAGTACCTTCGCTCTGGAGCGGCTGAGCCGCGGGGCATTGCAAGCACGTTGCTAAAGCTTTTGCGCGCAGATGCTGATCAGTCCTGACCGCGGCCGTGAGCTCACGCGTTCGGATCCTGCGGGTTATCTAATCAGCAACTCCTTGTCAGCCAAAGCCAAAGCGCTGCGCGGATTATGGCCATGTTAGCGCAATATCGGTGCGGTGATATAGCTGCCGATCTCGTCGCAGTCGGACGTCGCTTGATATGCAATACATCGTTCCAATGATACACTCTCTGTCAATCCCTGCGACTTAGAAGCCACGGCTGCGGATGATGCCAGCGACGCTCCGTCCAAACTCCTCGATGAGGGAGATGGCACTGCCGGCCGCGCCTTCGATACCGCTCGCGACACCAGCGTACTCGTCCATCTTGCGCAGATTCGAGCGCAGTGCAGCCAGGGCCGGACCAAGCTGAGGGTTCGCGTCCGCGGTAACCGCTGGCGAGTCGGTCGGGAGGGGCGGGAGCGGCTGAAGAAGGTGCGATTCTGGAGTCAGCTAGAGCTACGGGTTGGGAAGCTGTGGGCACGAATGGTAACGCCCCATGGCTGACACGAGACTCCGCTCACTGCTCGATTTGTTCGAGAATGACTCACCGGCCTCAAGATACGCCATCATGACAGCAACACGCGTAGCGTACCACTCGGTACCAAACCCGCGGTCTTCCCTCATCTCGCCCTTTCCGCGGTTCGGCCTCGCGACGTTGACGGCGCGGTCAGCAATCTGCCAAGCGTACTGCACGCCGGCGAGCGGATTCGGCGGCGTCGGGATGCGGCCGAGGTTGAGCGCCGTCATCGTGTTGACCTCATTGTTGGCGCCAAACGGTCCCGCACGAGATCCGGGGAGGGGAAGGATGTTGCTGAATGTCTGCAGGAGGGTGGTTGCGCCCGGCGGGATGGGGATCGACGAGGGGCCAACAGTGTGGTTCGTCGCGAGCAGGGCATGGGCGTCCAGTAGCGAGTTGCCAGCCGAGGCACTGTGCCACAGTCGCCTTGACAGAGGGTCGAAGAGCACCTCGTCTACCCGCCTGCTGCCGCCGCCAGGCGTCATCTGGGACAAGCCCTGGGCACACCAGGCGTCAACGAGAGCGCGAGAAGGAGCGAGGCCGGGACCGAAGAGAATGTCGAGGGCATTCTCAGCGGAAGTCTCAGACAGGCACTTGTCAGAAGCCTCAGCAGACTCGGGGGAAGAAGACGTCAATCCGGCGGGAGGAGCGGAGGGCGAGACGGAGGGGGAAGGGTCGAGGACAGGTGTTTCGGTAGCGTTCGCGACGGTCGAAGAAGATGGCAAGGAGCGCATCGCGTCGGCGAGCGCACGCCGCGTGAAGCTCGTCCGGTTCACATGCGGCAGCGCAGCGTTCAAAACGGCTGCTCGGAGGGACATGGTGTTGGTGTTATGGGCTGTTGTGAATGGAAGGCAGCTGCCAGATGAGGGCGCGGCGCTCGTCATGTTTCGCAGCGAGCTCGGAAATCCACGGCGGCGGCAAAGCAATTCTCGGGTGGAGGTTGACGCTTAGGCTAATGGTTCCTAATGAGGCTTGTCCGATAACCACGTGTGACTAGCTCTATTTAGGATTTGCAATACGAGCGCATATGAGCGGAGCAGAGTGGAGGGCGTTGGTGGAGGTACAGTCGCCAGACGTCGGTTGTGCGAGGAAAAAGTCCTTGGATCGAGAGTTCAGTTCCCATGTATGACCTCACCACCTCGGTCACTCTCCCTCTTGCTTCCTTCACATTCACCGACGCACCATGGCTCTCCGACTCGCGCGCACTGCGCGGGCTCTCCCCACCCGGGTGCACCTCGCTCCCACCGTGGCTACGGTGCTCCCTACCGGAGCCCGCGCCATCGCTACCACCTCGGCCCGCCTCAATGAGTCCGATGACAGCAAGCACCACATCAACCCCTTCAAGCGCCTCGAGGAGAAGCTCACCGCGCACAACGGCGGCTACAAGCGTGTGACCGCGCGCCCCTCGGACCTTGGCCCCAACTCTGTCGGCCACGCCGCCATCATTGGCGGTTGGCTGACTGCCGCCCGCCGCGCCAGCGACAAGCTCTACTTCTTCGAGCTGTCCGGCCAGGGCAGCTCTGTCCAGCTCGTCGTGCGCAAGCCCGAGCTCGGCAAGGAGATGATGACCTGGCCGCTCGAGAGTGTGATCCAGGCCGAGGGCGAGGTCATCGCCCGCAAGTCTCCTCCCAAGGAAGCGTCCACTCCGCAGGACCAGATCGAGCTCGACGCTGAGTACGTCCAGCTCCTGAACCCGGCAAAGGAGCTTCCTTTTCGTCCGTCGGCCGCTGAAAAGGCGTCCAAGGCTGCCGACGCTAAGGACGCCACCACCAAAGCTACTGCTGCTAGCTCCGAGGGTCTCGCCAACGAGGACCTCCGCGCGCAGCACCGGTACCTTGACCTGCGCCGCGATGCGCTCGCCAAGAACCTCAAGGTCCGTTCTGAAGTTACCCGCATCACGCGGGACTACCTGCACGGTCTCGGCTTCACCGAGGTCGAGACCCCTATTCTCCTGAATTCCTCGCCCGAGGGAGCGCGCGAGTTCCTCGTGCCCTCTCGCAACACGGACGAGAAGGGGCAGCCCACGTTCTATGCGCTGCCCCAGTCTCCGCAGCAGCCGAAGCAGCTCCTGATCGCTTCGGGTGCCGTGGACAAGTACTTCCAAATCGCGCGTTGTTTCCGTGACGAGGACGGAAGGAAGGATCGCCAGCCCGAGTTCACGCAGATCGACATCGAGATGGCGTTCGTCGACGGCTCGGCGCCCCCGCCCGACGCGAACGGGACCCGTTCGACCTGGGCGATCGGCGGAAGCCAGGTGCGCGAAGTGGTTGAGGGTCTCGTGAAGCGTATCTGGAAAGAGGTCAAGAATGAGGACCTTGAGGGCTGGTTCCGTGTCATGCCATACGATGTAGCGATGGACGTGTACGGCTCTGACAAGCCGGACACGCGGTACGAGATGTACACGCTTCCCATCGGGTACTATCCCACGCTCAGTGATGAGAGCCTCGACAAGATTCTCCTTGACCAGAGCCCGTCCACTGTCGAGTGGATGGTCACGCCCAAGAAGTGGGCCGATGCCATCGACGTGCCCAAGTTTGCGGGCGAGAACCAGATGGTGAGTACGAGCAGCTCCGATGGGGCCGGGCGGAGCGGGATGAGCATTCAGGTACACACCATGACATCACTGTGTGCCTCATAATCGAACCAGAGCTAACGGCAGATCGACTATGTCCGTATCACGGACAAGAACCAGTTCTCGTGGCCCTCGGACTCTGTCCTGACGCTGCCGATGGGACTGACGCTGGACTCGACGATCCCCGGCGGCGTGCAGCCGGGCGATGTCGTCTGGCTCTCGAAGCGGCCCAAGATCGCGGAAGGCGGGTGGACGCCTCTGGGCCGTCTCCGTCCCCAGCTGATGGATGCAATCGTCGCCGCGGGAGCGCACACCCTTTCCGCCACCCCGCATTTCCTATGGGTCACGCAATTCCCCCTCTTCACGCTCGCGGACGAGGACAAGGCCGCCCTCGCCAAGGGCCGGTATGCCTCGACTCACCACCCCTTCACGGCCCCGATGGCCGAGGACTTCCCCCTCATCGGGCAGGGCAAGGACATTTCCTCAGTAAGGGGGCAGCACTACGACCTCGTCCTGAACGGCGCCGAGATCGGAGGCGGAAGCGTGCGTATCCACGACCCCGAGCTGCAGAAGCACGTCATGAAGGAGATTCTGAAGCTGAGTCCCGAGGAGATGGGACGCTTTGACCACCTCCTGAAGGCGCTCCAGTTTGGCGCGCCGCCGCATGGCGGTATCGCCCTCGGTCTTGACCGTCTCGTCGCCATTCTCACTGGCTCCAAGTCTATTCGCGACGTGATCGCGTTCCCGAAGACGGGAGGGGGACAGGATCCCGTGTTCGGAGGACCGAGCCCCGCCACCCCGGAGCAGATGCAGGAGTACGGCATCAAGAGCGCTAAGGAGGCGCCCAAGGTCGACAAGTCGGGATAAGGTTAGAACAGTCAGTAGAAAATCCCTATTAAGGGGGACAGCACAACTCATACATTTTCGATTCTCTTCTATGCACTCGTGATAATAGATACCGGCCAGGGGGCCATGCGACAATGCTCTCAGAAGAACAGCGGGAGGGGCGGGGGCGCTTCAGCAGCTATGGCTGCGTGTTGCAGCCAGTGCGCCGCCCGGGTTTTCGCCAGAGTGGCCTGGTACGTCGGCGGCCAGACGAACTCGACGTTGGGGGAGCTCGCGAGGCGCTCAAAAGTCGAAACCGGCGTTGCGGAACACGCTGAGGTCAGTTCCGGGGCGGGCCTGGTCGGCGAGCTCGGGTTTCTCGAGCGCCACGAGCGCGCGTCGCAGCGTCGCCCAGAGCGAGTACGCCTCGGGCGCGGCCGTGCCGCCGTTTCCGGGCTGAAGAGCGAGAGCGGCAAGGACTGCACGTCAGCTAACGGAGCCGAAGAAAGAAAGTTACACGGAGATTACTCACAGTGCTCGGCGGCCTCGCGGTAGACGCCAATGTTAAGGCAGGCGACACCGAGGTTGGCAATCGCGCGCGTGAACGTCGGCTTGATCTCGAGGGCGCGGCGGTAAGCATCCACGGCTTGCTCGGGGTCACCGCCGTTCGCGAGCGTGGCTCCGAGACGGTTCCAGAGGAGGTAGTCCTGTTCGTTAGCTTAAGTTCACGAGAGGAATAGAGAAACAGCTACACCGGGCCATCGATGTGCCTCGGGCTCCGCATCACGTCGCCTTCCGCGGTGCACTCACGTCGGGCCTCTCATTCAGCGCCGCGGTCCAGCACGACCGGGCCTCCCCAAACTCGCCCTGCATGTAGTACAGCGTGCCGAGGCCGACCTGGACGTCGGGATCGACGACGCCCTGGTTGGCGTACTGCTCGCGCGCAAGGTCGAGGTACTGCTTCGTCATGCGCTGGTGGACAGCCCAGGGGTTGTTGTCGCTGACGAACTCGGAGCGGCTCGGCGCACTTCCAGCATGCGCAGGGTGGAGCTGCGCGAGCAGCTGGTGCAGCGTCGTGAGCGCCGCGAGGTCGAGCGACTCGTTGACGTAGCTGATCGCCAGGTTCGTGAAGAGCTCGCCTGCGACCTGGTTCGCCTTCGGGTCGTTCTCAAGCGCGCGCCGTCCCTCGTCGAACGCCTGCAGTGCTCGGTCCTCCATCTCGTTCTCCGCGTGCGTCCGGCCCAGCACGGCCCAGGCGTGGGCGCGAGAGACGTTAACGGCCTTCAGGTCGTTGTCGGTCGCGCGGCGGAGGAAGGTCTCGATGAGCAGGGCGCAGTCGTGAAGCGATCCGCCGTTCGAGAGAAGGAGGTTCGCCTCGTGCCAGGCGGCAAGCGGGGCGTACGAGTCGAATCGGTTCGGCGTCGTGAAGACGTAGTTCACCTGCGCAGGGAGGCCGTTCTCGTTCATCGTCTCGTCCATCCATCGTCCGGTGCCGAACTCCATCTGGTCGTCCAGCGGCGTCTGTCCCAGGTCGTCTCGCTCCAGCTCGCGCTGAAGCACGTCAAAGTCGTCATTCTCGCCGTTCACGAACTGACATTAGCTAGGATTCACAGCCACGGTGTAGCTGGGACTCACCTGAGAGAATTCGCTCTCCCACTCGGCGAGCTTGTTCTGTCGCTCGGCCTCGGGCTTGAGACTCTCCCACACAGCCTCGAGGTCGCCCTTGAACGGCTTGTCCTCCTCGGCCTTGGGCTCTTCGACCTGGGCCTCTTCCGTCACCTGCTCCTCCTTCGTCTCAGGCTCAGCCTGCACGGGGACAGCCTGAGCGCGCGCATCGGCGAGCGCTGCCTCGAACGCAGCCTCCATCTTCGCGTGGTCGGCGGCGACGGGCTGCGCCTGCTGATACATCGGCGACAGGCGGGGCTGGTACTGCTGCATCATGCCCATGCCGCCGAAGGGGTTGGGCGGCATCATCTGCGGTTGGTGCATCATGGGGTCCATGTGCTGCTGCGGCATCTCGCGCGCCTTGCCCTTGCCCTGGAAGTCGGAGGCCCAGCCAGACTGAGCGGGCGCCGGGGCCATCTGCGGCTGAGGCGAGCCCCGCTGAGACTGCGCCTGGAAGCGCTCCCAGTCCGCCTGCATGTTGTGATGCGCCTGGTGCGGTGCCATCTGTGGGACGACGGGGGTCTGAACGGGTCCGGGCTGACTCAGCGCAGCAGACAGGTGCGAAAGATTGAACGGGTGAGGCACCTGCTGCACCTGTCCGGGGGCGACGGGCGCATGCTGCTGGCGGAATGCAGCACCAGCCTGCGAAGATGATCCGGGCGCGCCGGACACTCGGTCCTGGTTGTTAGCTCACTGGAGAGAATTGACAGCTCGCAAGGTGCAGGCATCGACGTGCGAGCGGAGTGCGAAACCCGGAGCAGAATCCGAGATCGTCACTGAAATCCCGTGCCGGTGGCGATGATGACACAGCTCCGCTGCCCACATTTGATTCCCTGCTCAGAGGGAACGCCTGTGCGGCGAGCGCTTAAGCTCATACAGAGCACAAGCCCTGTTCGAAAGCTTCTCGCGAGATCCCACGTCCGTCCTGCTGCACTCGTGAGAGCTTTCCGCTCGTCACCAGACACCCCGTGACGTCGCATGACCCGGGCTTCCATTACTTTCCCGGATCGGGCGGGGGTTTCAAAGTGCCAGCGAAAAGAGAGGAGGAAGACTCACCCTGAAGACGGAGTTATCGACGCCCTCGCGCTTGAGGACGTTGTTGAGGGGGTTGGAGTTGACGCTACAGTCTGCGCCGTTGAGGAGGCCGCTCATGGTGGTTGGGCGTGGGTGGGTGATGGAGTGGAAAGGAAAGTGCTTGGTGGATTTGTGGGGGCGGCGTTGGCCGGTTATGTCGGGTAATTCACTGAGTCATCGTGCTCCCTTTGGCGGACGATCCTTACACCTTGCGGAAGCATCTGGGCGGGCGCACCACGGACCGCTTTCTAATCGTCGCCAATACAAATCGGCCAGGCACACTAATGCCCTCCTTGTATCGGCCGGCGACCAGCGGCGATGGCGACACGGCCGCGCCAGCGCCGCTCGATTGCGCAGCCAACGGACATCTCCGCCGCCAAGTGATCGCCCTCGGCGCCCGTTCATCCTCCAGTCTAGATAGTACAGTGCATATGAATCTACAATGGTGTATACCCCTACCCTACTTCTCAGTATCTGTCTCGGTCCCGTTCTGAACGCATGCCCTTCGCCTTGTTCGCCATCGTTCCAGCGTACGCTGAAATGTTGGCCATGAGCGACGCCGCGCCAGATGCACCAACTACCTTGACCTGGACGTCAGTTCGACTCAATGATCTTAACTCACCATGATGGTAGGGTCCTGCGGGTCCTCGATGCCCTCGTCGCGCACCTTGCGCTTGAGCGTGTCCATAACCTCGTTCGTCTCGCCACGCTCGAGATCGTCTCGTGCGCGCATAATCGCCTCGACGAACTGAAGTTGCGGGCCGTGCGTCTTGGCAAAGTTCCAGTAGTCCATGAAGACCATCTGCGGACTGGCGCTCAGCATTGACGCGACCTGGTCCATGATCTCGAAGCTCGGCTCGAGTTCCTCAGGCGGCTTGTACAGCGTGAAGAAATCGAACACCTGCGAGATGTCCGAGCGCAGTCGCTGCACAGCGCCGGGCATACGGAGCGAGTTGGGCGGAGCACGGCGCAGTGCCGTCAGGTACGTGATGAGGAAGGCGTCGAGCAGGTCCTCGATGACGATGTCGAAGATGCTCGGGTTCAGGTGGCTCTGGTAGTCGCCCATGTAGTCGCGCATCGTTTCGATGATCTGCGGCATGAGCTGGTCGTTATACCAGCCCGACTGCATGAACTGGCGCGTTGCCGGCCGCAAGTCGTTGAACACGAACTGCACCAGCGTACCAGTGCACTGCTTCGCAACATCGAGATAGCCGTCGATTGCCTCGTTGAACCGCTCGATGATAGTCGGCTTGTACTTTTCGCTGACGAGCGGCTCGAGGCGGTTCTGCAAGGCTTCCGTGAAGTCGGCCGCGCGCAGCTGGTCGTTCGCAAGCGCCATGACATACTCGACGAGACCGCCGGCGACCTCTTCGGGTCGCTTCTCCGCCTGCGCCTGCGCCTCGTCCGACATGAGCTTGACCCACTCGCTCTGCACCCTCCGTTGCACCTTGCTGACCTCGGTCACAACGCGCGCGAGTACAGCACCCTGGTTGGAGTCGAGAGCGAGGTCGATCTGTTGGTTGACAATGGAGAAGAAGTCGACGACGCCGTCCATGCCAAATAGGCCATCCGTGCCACGTGACGGCTCCTCGGTTCGTGTCCTGAACTTGGCCGTCTCCTGCTTCTGCAGGTTGACGGTCCACTCCTCAAGCTTGGTGATGATGAGGCGCACGTAGTCCTCCAACAGGTCTCCGGCCTTGCCGTCCAGCAGCGGGGGCTGCAGCCACTCGGACGGCACCTCTAACTCCTTCATGCTGCGAGTGTACTCCTTCGTCCAGGCGAAGAGCTCGAGCAGCACCTGAGCTTCGGGCGCGCTCGCAACGACCTTCTTCAGCACCTCGTCGAGCGCGAGGTGATACCGGTGAATCAGCCACTTGACGGCCTCAAAGTCGGGCGGGAACAGATGCTCGACATCGTCCTTGATACGGATAATGTCCTTGTACATGAAGTCGAGGCCGTCGATGAAGCTCAGCAGATCGTGCTGGTTGCGATCGTAGTGGTCGGCAAACTTGCCCTTGATGTTCTTCTCGATCGCATCGAGGAACTTGTGCCGGTAGTTCTTGATCGGGCGAGCGTTACCCTGCACTCCGCGAAGGCGGGCGGCGTCATTGCCGACCTTGCGGACGAGACGGAGAGCGACTGTCTTCTCGTCTTCCCTGCCCTCGAACTCGATGATCTTGGCGAGGCGCACAACGGTGCCTCCGTGACCCTGGCGGGCGAGCTCAACGACGTTGCTCGCGAGCTCCCACATCCAGTTCTCAAACTCCTTGATGAGAACGTCGAGCGGCTCAAACCACCGCGTTAGGATCTCCCGCTCTTCTCGGTTTCCGCGCTTAGCCTCGGCCATTGTCTCGTTTCGGAACGACTCGAACTGCTGCAGCTGGAAGTGGATCGGAAGGAGGTGCGAGGCATCCGAAATCGGTCCTTGCGAGCGGTCGTCGTCCAGCAACCGACCAAGGTAGTCGACCTTGTCGGCCATGCTCTGCAACTGCTCGACCATCTTGGCGGTCTGCGCGAAATTACGGTGCACGGCGGACACGCGCGTAATCTTCTGGAACACGTCGCTCTCGTCCTTCGTGTTCATAAGCTTTTCGATCTCAGTCATGTCGTCGCGAATCATGTTGGCTGCAGCACGCGACTCCTGCAGTCGTAGGAGCGCCTGGCGTGTCGCATCGAGTTGACTGCGGACGCCCTCCTGGAGCTTGTTGTCGAGGGCGGCCTTCTCTTTGAGGAGCTTGTTGCGGTAGGTGGTGAGTTTGAGGAGGTCGTCCGGTTGGCGGAGGACCTCTCCCACCGCTGCCGACGCCGAGAACGTCGCCATCGCGGTGGTTGTGTGTGGTGGAGTGCTAGTTGAGTATGGTCAGTGTCAGACACTGGGAGTCGCACTGACGTCCACCACCACCACCGCGTTGCTCGATCAGGACACTGGGCCCCCATGACGCGACGGAATCAATCTCCACAGTCACACTACCTCCACCACGTGGTCGGAATTGTTTGGATCGCCTATCAGACATTGTTTACCGATGCATCCTGTGTTCTCTACATCCCTCATCGACCCAGATGAAGCGGCCGTATTGGCTGACGGGATCCGCGGAATCGCAAACGACAGATCTCTTTGCATTCCGTGCTCCAACTGGGCGTTGAGGATCTCTGAGAAGGCGTCACAGACGCCACGAAATCGAGACTCTCATCTGCCTCCACTTTGCTGACACACTCACACGACTAGCATCTGTGTGCTGACTCAACAGCCGTTCTCACGTTACTAACAGCAGCAGCGACATGGAAAGTGCAATTCAATCGAGCGTCTACAAAAGCAGCTCTCGGCTGTGAGCATTCCCCAACAAACTGCAAGCAACACTCTCGCAATGCCGACCACCACCTTCCACAACCAGACGCTGTCTAATGGCGTCAACGTCCACTACGCCGATTCCGGGAACCAGGACGCACCCGTCCTGCTCCTGCTCCATGGGTTCCCCTCGACGAACCTCCAGTTCCGCAATTTGATCCCTCTCCTGGCTGCCTCGTACCACATTATCGCCCCTGACCTGCCCGGCTTTGGCCATACCACCCTGCCGAATGACACTGTACCCTCGTTCGACTTGATGGCGGACACGGTCAGCCTGCTCGTTGATGCGCTAGGCATCAGCAAGTTCGCCGTCTACGTGTTCGACTACGGCGCGCCGACTCTGTTCCGCTTAGCACTGAAGCGGCCTGAGCTGATCGCGGCGATCATCACCCAGAACGGCAATGCTTACGAGGAGGGCCTCGGAGCAGACTTCTGGGGTGGGCTGCAGAAGTGGTGGGCCGAAGGGGACGAGAACGGACCCATGCGCGAGGTGGTGTACGGCGCTGTCGGCGACATCGAGTGGACCAAGGCGCAGTACTACGACGGTGTACCCGAGGAGAACCGCAAGCTGGTCGACCCACAGATGTACACTCTCGACTACCTGCAGCACCTTGCCGAGCCTGCGAACCGCGATACACAAATGCGCATCTTCTGGGACTACCAGAACAATGTCAAGCTGTACCCTCAGTTCCAGGAGTACCTGCGCAAGCACCAACCGCACGTCCTCGCCGTTTGGGGTGAAAATGATCCCTGCTTCGTCTATCCTGGTGCGCTGGCGTTCAAGCGCGACGTCCCCAAGGCCGACGTCCAGCTACTCCCAGGTGGCCACTTCCTCCTCGAGACGCACGTCCGCGAGGTCGCAAGCTTGATGCGCGAGTTCCTCAGCCGTATCAAGTGGTAGTAGCTAAGGTCAGGTCATCAGTAGTAGTCATCAGTAGCTCGCGTCGGGGTCATAGACGCTGCCCTCGCTGTAGAATGACCGCATGCACATGCACAGATGCCACAATCAGTAATCTGGGCAAACGATCGAGTGGGTCCGGAACAACAATCGCCCCGTCTCCGGTTCGGTCCTAACTGGGGGCACCGCATAAGCTTCCGCCGGTTGTATCACGATGACTCATTAATTTGGGTCATACCGGTCATCAGCGGCGAGTGACTGTAGAGGAATGGAGGGTCTTGGCAACGCCCCCCCCCCGGGTTCTTCGTCCGCCTGCTCTCGCATCCATCCACTTCAATTCGCCTCAACGCCGGTGGGAGGGGTAGCTTCAAGGTCGACGAGGAGGGAGGGGGACGGAGGATGGGGACGAGGGGGCAGCGGGGGGACTCGCAGAGTCGCCACCGGTTCGGGTGGAGCGACCCGAGTGTGAGTCCCGACCCGTGGGAGCCGCTTTGGTCGATGGCTGGGCGGTGGGCGGGGTGGTCGACTTTGTAGTGCGCGCGTCGGTGCCGTGGCTGTGGTCAGTCGTGCGGTGCTGTTCACTGAACAGTCGTTTGGGTGTCTTGTTCGCTCGTCGCTGTGTGCATGTGTCTGGACGACTGGTCGCATAAGCTGCAGCTGGCCGCGCAGACCTGCGCACCTGCGCACCACCCTAGCGGTCCAAGCAGGCCCTGCACATAGGGTGGCAAATGTGAAGATGGATAGCGCACCCTTGCGCGCGGTACAGGGCGCGGCGTTATGAGAAAACGCCGATTGACGTATGCAGCGGTTTTTGCAGGCGGCCGGATAGGCACGGTGGCTGTGGAAGTCTTTAAAAGGAGTACAGGTCCCAGCCGCGAACAAGTTCAATCCCCCCGGGTTTTCACTGATCGGACCGACCTCCACCAACCAGCGTCCACCGGCCACCCACCGGCCACTCGACACCACCACCAAAAACAACAACAACAACAACAACAACAAACCTCTCCCAGCAAGCATTCAGCATCCATCCACCCTCCCGCGTGCATATACCCGTCCGGTCCCATCTCTTACTCTGTGATATCATCCATTCCCCAAAAGGCATACCCAGCCCCGGTGCATACTTGTTCTCCATTGATCTGATCTGAACCATCAGTCCCACCCCGCTCGCCACTTCGCACCCTTCCTCCGTCGTCATCGACCGGGCAGCGACACCTTCCTTTGCATCCCCACACCGACCCCCCCCCCCCCCCCCCCCCCCCCCCCCCCCATTTTTGCTGCACTTTCAGACAAGGCTGGCAACACCTCCGTGACCTGGCATACGAGGTGCGTTCTACCATTCGCCCTGCATTCCCTGCGATGCTGCTGGCCGGTTGCATGTGAACGCGTAGAGAATCCGGAGCTGACTGACCTTTTCCTTTCGCCCTCATCCGTCCACACCCTTGTTCAACTTATCATGGTCACTCGCCGCGCACGCCAACGCACAACACGCATACGCTTTGCGCCGTATACAAACATGGTCCACTCCCCGCCAATGTCGCCGTCGACACCACTCACTCGTTGCCGTTCTGACTCTTGCGTCCATCATATTTGCAACAGACATGTCCGCCGAGACCGCCCCAGCGGGGCCCGGAGTGACGGTCACTGCCACGCCTCCCACCGACAAGCCCCTTATCAACCCTATCCAAACCCACACTCCTCCCCCCTCCTCGACGATTGCCGAGGCTCCTCGCTCGCCGAATGTTCTGAACCCTGCCGCTGCCAGGAAGAGCAAGAGCGCATCGCCGGTCAAGCAGTCGTCACCGCTTGTCAATGGCACAGGAGGTGCTTCGGCGTCTGCCCCAGCGTCCAAGGCGTCGTCCGCCGGTCCCGCCACTGGCTCGCCTCTGCCTGACGCCTTCCCTACCCCTGCCAACACCTCATTCGACCAGCCTCAGCCATCGAACGCCCCCAACGCCACTGCGATGGACGTTGATTCGACGGATTCCAACAGCCTGAAGCGCCCTGGCGAGGCGTTGCAGGCGGGCGAGGTGAAGCGTGCGAAGGAGCAGCATGCGGTCGGCCAGGTCTCTGCTGCAGGCACGACACCCATCGTCGCTCCCGGAGCAGACCCCAATGCGCCGATCGTGTATCCCTGGACCAACTACGTCGAGCCTGCCCCTCGTGATCCAGGACCTTCCACGCGTTTGACCCTCCCTCAGTTTAAGCATTTGCTCAGCACGGTGCGGTCGATGCTCAAGTCGAACAACTCGTTCAACTTCCGCGAGCCTGTCGACACTGTCCGCTTCAACATCCCCCACTACCACCAGGTCATTGCTTACCCCATGGACCTCGGTACCGTCGAGACGAAGCTCGTCGCCTCTGACCCCCGTGGCCCGCCCAAGGATAAGGTCAAGGCTGCCCGGTGGGACACGAGCAAGGGCACATACAACTCGGTCTCAGAGGTGACCAAGGACGTGCGTCAGATTTGGGAGAACACGCGCAAGTTCAACGGCCGCGATCACGTAGTGTCCCAAGCCGCGTCCAAGTTACAGGACCAGTACGAGCGCGCCCTTCGCACCCTTCCCTCCGATCACCCTTCCCATGCCGCCTCCCCCTCTGCTTCCTCAGCACGCCGCGCAAGCGTCTCCCAGCCTCCTCAGATCCGCCGGGACATTGACAGCTCGCGTCCCAAGCGTGAGATCCACCCCCCTCCCTCAAAGGACATCAACTATGATGGTCCCAGCTCGCTCCGCAAGCCCAAGCGCCGCAGCGACCCGCAGCTGCAGTGGGCCGCCAAGACGATTCAGTCCTTTGAGAAGACGCAGAAGTACTTTGAGATCGCCTCTCCTTTCCTCTACCCTGTCTCTGAGATCATTGCCGCCATTCCCAGCTACACCTCCGTCATCAAGAAGCCCATCGACCTCTTGCAGATCAAGCAGCGTCTTGAGGACAACGTGTACGAGGATGTGCAGCAGATCAACAACGACTTCCGTCTCATGGTCTCGAACGCTCGCCAGTTCAACCCTCCCGGAGATGCTGTGCACAACGCGGCCAGCGCGCTGCTCCAGGTCTGGGAGGAGAAGTGGCGCAGCCTGCCGCCAAAGCAGGAGATTCGTGAGCAGAGCGAGGACATTGCGGAGGAGTTTGACGATTCGGAGGACGAGGACAAGGATGTCGTCCGTCTGAAGGAGGCCAAGGCCGAGCGTGCTACGCTTGACCGGGAAATTGCCGACCTCGAGGCCAAGATTGCGCGCAAGCCGGCCAAGGTCAAGAAGACGGCCAAGGCTGTTCCCAAGCAGGCCAAGGCTCCGCGCAAGTACTCGACGACGAAGACCTCGTCGCCCGGTGGTGCCAACGGAGTGGCCAAGAAGCCTCGCAAGCAGAAGGAGGCGCCGGTTTACCGCGACGACGACGACAGCGACGCGGAGGAGCAGACCATCACGATTGCTCAGAAGCAGGAGCTTGCCGAGAAGATTCAGTCCGCGTCTATGGAGGTGCTGGCCCAGGCCATAGAGATCATTCAGACCTCGACCAACATTTCCGGAGATCAGGAGATCGAGCTCGACATTGACTCGCTTCCCCCCGCGACCGTCCTCAAGCTCTACAACCTCGTCTGCCGTGGTCGTAAGCGTGGCAAGAAGAACGCCGGCAACAACAAGGCCCCCGCTGGTGGCCGCAAGCACCTCAACGAGAAGGAGGAGGCGGACCGTATCCGCCGCATGGAGGCTCAGCTCCAGTCCTTCGAGGGTCGCGGCGGTGGTGGTGGCGGTGGCGCCAACGCTTACGACGACGAGTCGAGCGATGAGGAGGAGTCGAGCGACGAGGAGTAGAAAGCTAGGCCCTGACAGGCATCTCTTATATTGTGTCCAGGCGGTGGAGTGAGCCCGAGGAGGACTAGGACTTGAGGATTTTGGGATTCTGGTTCGGGAAGGAGGCATTGCGCCTCGGTTGCGTTTCAATAGTAGACCTTTGTAGTATCACCGCCGTCTAAGGCGTCATGGCCACTGGCCGTCCGAGTGTGTAGACTGTACTCGGAGGAGACATGCATGATTAACATGTCACATCTCACAAGATTTTTGCTGCAGCGGCGCAGGCTGTGGCGCATTGGGTATCTGAGCAGCCTTGTGTATTACTTTTATTGACACAGGATGTTACAGGATAGAAAATTACTCAGTAGTATGGCTGATAGAAATTCTAGTGTGAGGTAGAGGCCCAGGTCCCAGTCCCAAGGTTTCCCACGGTAGCTCATTATTTTTAATCGGACGTCGTCAGCCTCCTTTCTTGCCGCCTGAATGCATGTGGTGAGCGGTAATTCTAGGGGAAGCATGCAGTGATATGGAGTGTTGGAAGCAGATGCATGCGTGAGCTGTGCTTCGGTGGGGGCGGCGGAGTGCTGATTTTGATGTTCATTTCGGGGATATTCTACTGCCATCGCACTAGAGACGTCTTTGGCTGCCTTCAGCCGCGTGAATCTTCAGGTGTCCCAAAGAGCTATTGGCATCCAACGTCAACTTGGATCAATAAGGATCCCTCTAACTCTGTGCCAAGCCTGTGGTAGCTCAGCTCACGCGCCGTCACGATGCGCCGACATTCGATCCAAGACCGGCAATCGCAAGAATTGTCACAGAGCTAAACAGCCAACAGCTGACCAAGTCTTGCCTGTAGATGGCCGGTGAATATCCGGTATACAAGCGCTGAGAAGAAGCGCGCCGTACCCTGACTGCACCTTTGGGTCGCCGGGTGATCCGGAGACGTGCGGTATGTCACGGCACAATGGCAGCGGCATATGCGTCAGGTGGGCACGTGAGAACCCCGCAGGTCAAACTTTGAGTCCTCCAAACATCGATAGCGAGAGGACATGCATAGCACACACGCATGCACACCGGTGATCAAGGACTGTCAGCGCCCAGATATGCCAGACGCCGGCGCACAGGCAGAAGGAGGCGCAAAGAACGCGGCAGAAGGGGAGTTCAGAGTTTTGCGCCGAGAATGCACCGAGCGTCAACCGCTTTTCCCCCCGATACCCCATTGCTACGTCACGCCCGCCCCTGACTGTAGCCCGGAGCAGGTCCGGTGGGAACGCAATAAATACAGCCTCACCCCCGCCGAGTTCTCAACTCTTTCCCCCTCTAGTTACCCCCGCGGTCCCCTACACCATAAACGCTCTCAAGCTCGCAAAGCAAGCAATCAAGATGGCCAAGGCTCCCCCCCAGTTCTTCACCCTTTCGGACGGTCGCAAGATCCCCTCCATCGGCCTCGGCACCGTGAGTTTCTGCTGCGCTGGAACCTGCCTCGGGAGCTCGACCGAGCTTGTGAACGCAGGCAAAACAGCGAGCGAGCGTGTAGTAGAGCTTCTCAGCTTTACGATGACATAAAACCGAGCTGACGCTGTGCCCCGTAATCGCTGAAAACGCACATCGTCATTTTCACTACCACCACCACCATCCGCCACATCACCCGCCCACCTTCCCTCCGCCCTCACGCATCCGCATCCGTCGCAACAGTGGCAGTCCAAGCCCGGAGAGGTCGCCAAGGCGGTCGAGACCGCTATCAAGGTGAGTCTAGCTGTGTGGCGGGCGGTGGAAACGAGTTGTGGCCGGTCACGTGCCGCACCACCCGGCCGGCTCTCCACGAGACCTCTACTCCTTCCATCGTCCGTCACGCCTTCCACAACACTTCAAACGCATTGCTGACGCGCAAGGCGGGTTATAGGCACATCGACTGTGCTTGGGCATACGGTACGTCGAATTCTGCTCTTTTTTTGACGTTCTTGAGAAGAAGAACGGCGAAGAAAGCTCGAGAAACGATGGAGATAGGTTAGCTGACGTTTTAGGCAACGAGGCCGAGGTTGGCCAGGGTATCAAGGCCTCTGGCATCCCCCGCGAGGAGCTCTGGGTCACCTCCAAGCTCTTCGAGCTCCACCACCACCCCGAGCACGTTCCCCTCGCCATCAAGGACACCCTCAAGAACCTCGGTCTTGAGTACCTTGACCTCTACCTCCTCCACTGGAACGTGAGTATCTGGGTGTTCAGCCGTCGGTCTGAGCTTTAATCGGGCCGATAAAGGGCATTTCTACCGCTTATCTACCGGCTTCCCCAAGCCTCTTGTGACACAGACGCTGACTTCAGATCAACTGGCAGGTCGACGCCCCTGAGGGCGTTCTCCCCCAGTTCGAGCACGTCAAGACTGCTCCCAACGGCAAGCGTCTCCTCGACGTCCCTCTCTCTGACAACGTCCTCCCCACCTGGCGTGAGATGGAGAAGCTCGTCGACCAGGGCCTCGTCAAGTCGATCGGTATTTCCAACTTCAACATCCACCGCACCAAGGAGCTCCTGAAGGAGGCCCGCATCAAGCCCGTTGCCAACCAGGTCGAGCTCTCGATCCAGTGCCCCCAGTTCGAGCTTGTTGACTGGCTCCAGAAGAAGGACATTCTTCCTCAGGGCTACTCGCCGCTCGGCGGCACTGACGGCGAGGCTCTCCGCAACAACGAGCAGATCAAGAAGATTGCCGACAAGCACGGCGTCGAGGGTGCCAACGTCCTCATCTCGTGGCTCGTCTACCGTGGTATCAACCCCCTCCCCAAGTCGGTCACCCCCAAGCGCATCGAGAACAACCTTAAGCGTAAGTTCCCACCTCTTGCGTAGTGCTTCAGCTGACATGCAGTCGTCACTCTGTCCGAGGAGGAGATCAAGTCGATCGACGACCTCGCCAAGTCGCACCCTCCCAAGCGTGTCTGCGACCAGTCCGACCTCTACGAGCCCTACTACGACATCTACCAGGAGAAGGACCCCAAGTTCAACGACAAGGTCCAGGCCCAGTCGGACTAAGTGCAGAGAAGAAGTTATAATCGAAAACACTTATGGCAGCTCGGCACCAGTCATTCTAGGACAGTGGACCGAACACGCTGTACGTCGTATGCAACCAATATAGACTCGACAGGGCGAGCCACTGCTGTGCAGGTTCTACTGACGAGCATCTAGCTGTGCACGACGGGCGAGGAGGCGACAGAAGTGCATGGAAGGTTTTCATGTAGGGAGTGCGCAGATCATGCCGAGTCGTGTGGATCTGCCTCGTTCCCTTGAGTGACTGGACTGACCGCTGACCACACGTTCGCCACCTGCGCAAATGGCTCGCTGCGCCGCTGTCATCTTTGACTTCTCCAACTTCACTTAGCGTCCCAACACTTCACCTTTACCCTGCTTTCTCCTTCTCCCCTCGTCACCAGGCTCGCCCTACTGAGCGCGGCAGTGACCCCTCCCCTCTGACATCGCCCCAGCAGACCCAAACACACTGCCTCCCTTCCTCGTTGCTCGCGACCTCACACTGCTGTGTGCAGGGCATCATGAGTCGATCTAAACAGCCCCCTTTCCCAACCCAGCCTGCGCCGACGACGGTGTCTGCCATAGCCAACCAACTCATCCAGGCCACCCAGTCCAAGTCGTCTGCCAAGAAGCGCAAGCGCACCTCGAGCAGCACCCCGACCTCCGCAGCGTCGCCTTCTGACCATCACCCTTCGCCCAGCTCCCAGCCTGGTGACGAGTCCTCCGTCCCCACGGTGCAGCCGCCGCCTTCCCTCAAGGCATCTCGCCCCCTTCCCACCGAGGCTCCACCCCCCAAGCAGCGCCTCCGTGTCGCCCCCGTGAACCCAGAGTCATGGGCAGCCAAGGACATTGTGCAGCGCATGTTTGGGCGCTTCGCCGAGTCGCGTGGCGGCATCATGATCGACGGCACAAAGTTCTACACCTTCCTTGAGGCGGCCGATCCGTCCGTGTCGGGTTGGACACCGCAGCTCTTCGCCGAGTTCGTTACCTTCTATGCCGCGAACGCCCGCCCCCGCAGACCAGGCAACGCGCGTGTCGACGCCAAGGCCCTCTTCATCTTCCAGCAGTCTGTTCGCCGCACCTACTCTCGCGGCCACAAACGCGCACTGTCCAAGAAGGCTACGGTTGCTGCCACCGCAGCCCGTCACATCTCCGAGAAGCTCACTGACCGCCGCGTGCCCCGCCCGACCCTCACCATGGCGGAGGTGCTCAGCCTCGCGCGTGCTGTATGGAGCCCAGAGTACCCCGCCACGTTCAGGCGCCGCCTCGATGTCGCCCTCTACATGGCTCTCGTCCTCGCCACCGGCGTGCCCAGCACGGCCATCTTCCCCGCAGCTATTCCCGGTAAGGGCTACGACGAGGGGCCAGTCTATGCTCTGCCCGACAAGACAGACGGTGCGCGCTGGTCTGACATCGAACTCTGGATGACCAGGTATGGCCCCGCCGCGCAGTTCACCTGCCGCGCCGACGGAGAGAGGCGATACACGCTCAACGACGGGAACAGCCTTGGCATGGCCGCGTCCCGCCTCATGGCCATCTCCATGTGCTTCGACGAGCTGTACGGCTCTGGCTGCCACCTCGGCTACCTCCTTTCGAACGTGTTCTGGGGCGTGGACGGGCATGACGCGCGCATCGTTGCGTTCGATCAGGAGCTGTGTGTTTATTTCTGCTCCGACGACAGACTGACATGCAGCACCGACAAACACATCTTCCGCCTCGACGACGATGCAGGGACGCCAATGATGCGCGAAGACATGAACTTTGAGCTCGTCCGCCTGGCTGATGCCGCTGGCATCGAGCATGAGGTCACCACTGGGATGTTCCGCCGCTTCGTGGCTCACAACGTGTTCGAGCAGCGTGAGTTTAGCGCCTGTAGGCTTTAACTGACAGCCAGACGGTCTAGAGATCGCGAGTGCGATTCTGAACCACAACGAGCTGGTCAAGACGCAGCGCTACTTGGAGAAGAAGCTGTGAGATTACCATTTCGTGTTTGAAGGCTGACGACAGTGGCCGCACCGTCACTCCGGCAGAGCGAGAGCTTGGCCGCGGCATGGACACGCTCCACAAGGACCTCTGGCTCACCCTCGATCACCAGCTTCGTGTGAAGACTATCCAGAAGATCCCCGATTGTGAGCTGGCCGGGTGACGAAGGAAGCTGACCCGCAGACATCACGCCCCATGCATGGGTTCCCGACCTTGTCCGTTCTCCGTCCCCGCCCATGCGTGACATTGCCGAGACGGACCTGAACCAGCGCACCAACTCGCTCGCCCAGCGTCCAGGTTCGCCGGAGACCCCCACCCCCTTCACGGGTCAGCCGCGCAACTGTCTCGTTGGAACTCCGACCAACATGAGATCTGGCCCTACATCGCCCACGGACTCGTTCAGCAATCACATGTCGCCGGCCCATGGCTCGGCGGGTACCTCCGTCTCCAGCCAGCCCAAGGTGGCGGTCCACCACCAGCAGCTTTTCGGTCAGACCAGTGCCACTCGCGGACAGTACTCGCAGCAGACGTTCGTTGGCGGCCAGACGGGTGTCTCCGCGCACGTCGCCATGTACGGCCAGTTCCCCAAGATCAGCGACATTCGCGGCATCGCGCCCGGTGTGCCTGCCATGCCCGTCGTTGCGCAGGCGCAGGCTAGCTTCTCGCCACCCGCTAGCTTCCGGTATCAACCCGAGCACTTTGCCGACTCCTACCGCCCGCAGAACACTGTGAGGCCACAGTCTCAGCAGTCGCAGGCAATGCCCGCCTTCCCCCGCATGACTCAGCAGCCCACCAGTGCTAAGTACGGACCGAACGACCACGGCCTGCCAACGCCCGACGAGACGCCGCCCGACTCGTTCCAGATGCTGCCTGGTCTCAGCTCGATCATGCCCCCGTTCGACTTTTCCAACGTCAGCAGCAGCCAGGGTCTCGGCCTGATCTTCGAGTCGACCGGTGGCGCGGCTATGCCACAGAGCAGGCAGAGGGTCGCGGCACCGCGCGCCCACGCCCGCCAGCCGAGCAACACGCTTCCCGAGCTGCGTGAGCTGCGTTCCCGCCTCCCTCCCCATCCCACTCCGCGCAGGAACATGACGTACCAGGAGCGCGTGCTCGATGCCGTGTCTCGCTGGATGGCGGGACCCGCGCAGTCGCTCCAGAACGGCGTCGATCTCGTGTACACCATGATCGAGTGCGACAAGCACCTTCCGCGCAACGAGACGTACGACCCGAACGCGTTTGACGAGGAGGACGTTGACACGGATGAGGAATAGCTCCAAGACCTAACAGCGATGCCGCTTCAGGATACGCGACTCGCATACGTATTCACAATACAACACTCACGACACAAGAAAGCAGTCGACGACTGCCTGCATCATACCGTGCGGACAATACTTTCCACCCTGCTAATATCCCATACATCACCTTCGCTGTCCCATTATTCAACCTCTGATTTCGCTCCTCTCATACTTCACTTCGGCTTTTCCCTCTCACCTTTTCTCATTCCTTAGTTCTCAGACTCCGCCCGGCTTATGGGTCATTTCTGCAATACTCATGTACATGTGACCCGGCTGTATATATAGGCTACGCTATGCATGTGACCTTCTCTGTTGTACCTCTAGTCCACGTCGTCGGGTTTCGGCTGGATCTTGCCCTCGTCAATGAGACCCTGGAGACGCGCGGCCTCGTCGTCGATACGCTTGAACTGGTGCTCAAACCTGGACGGGTAGAGGAAGGGACGGAGGTCGAAGCGGTTGTCGTCGGGCGAGTAGCTCTCCATGTGCACACTGGGCGTGAGGGTCGTCATCTTGTGGCGGTTGATGGCGTGCGTGAACCAGAAGTGCTTGACCTTTTGCGCAATCTCGGCCGGGGACAGACTCGCGCCCCACTCCTGCACGAGCTTGCCGAACATGCTGAAGGGGCCGCACTTGTCGACCTTGCGCAACCTTCCAAAGGCGGAAAGCTCGTCGTACGTCATGCCCATCTCGACCTCGTCCGACTGCACGCCCTTGCCCTCCTGGATCGGGATGAGCTCGGCACTGGGCACAGCGTCGAGGAACTCGCGCAGGATCGGCATCTCAAACTCGGTCTCGGCCCAGGCGATGAAGCGCTTCAGATCCGTCTTGCTCACTCCTCCGATCGGGTTCACATCAGCCGAAGAGCAGTCGTACTTGGTCAGGTAGCCGCGGAGGGACTCGTCGACGTTGGCGGAACCGAGCACGAGGAGGCCGCCAACCTTGCCGCGCGCCCACGGCAGAAGCTGCGCAAACATGTAGCCGACGACCATACGCAGGCGCGCCTGGATGTTCTGCAGCGCCAAGTTCTCCGCCCCACTGCCGCCGTGCACGGCGTACTGCGGCGTGCGGCCTGTGATCATGCGGAAAATGCCCAGAACGGCAGACACGGCCGTGTCCATGTTCAGGTCGACGTGGTAGGCGCCGATCGCCTCGGCGAGCTCTCGCGCGCGCGTCCGCGTCTCGTTTGAGCTGTTCTCAGTGCCCATGTAGCAGGTGTGGAAGATGCGGTTCGCAAACTCCTTCGGGTCCGTCGGCGTGTAGGTGCTGTCGGCCGGCTCGCCGGTCATGCGCCGCGCATCGGCGATCACCTGCTGGTTGCCCTCGCGAGCGGCGGTAGCGACGAGGCGACACATGCTGTGGACGATTGTGGCGGTCGCGCACGAGTCGATGCCGCCCGAAAGCGGGAGGAAGTAGCCCTGCACGCGCGAGCGGCGGAGGTAGTCCCACAGCCAACAGGCGGGGCCGAGACTGACGTTAGCTCTAGTCGCGGACGGACAAGGTCGAAGAGGAAGACGCGACGGCGTCTTCCTTCGCTCAACGTCGAACACTCACGCAATCTCCTCTTCCGGCTTGTGGTATACCATATCCGGGTCGCTCGCCTTCGTCTCCTTCCATCCGAGCATCATGCCCTTGGACGACAAGCGGACACCGCCCAGTCCGGGGACACGCTCGTACGCCTCCTGCTGGGCAGCCTGCATGCGCCTCGAGCTCGCCTTGCGGTGCGCGCGCACCGTCTCGAGGTCGATAGTAGCCGTCACGACCTCGACGTCGTTCAAGGAGAACTGGGACGAGCGCGCGACAATCTTACCATTGACGGCAATCATGGCGCAGCCATCATAGTACAGTCGGTCACCGTCGCAGCCCTGCTGGTTCGCGTACAGGTAGATGCCGCCGAGCTTCATTGTCGCCTCCTTGATGAGCTCGACGCGGCGGTTCAGCTTGCGCAGCTCGTGGTGCGAGCCGGACGAGTTGGTGAAGATCTCAACACCGTCGAGGCCCATGCCGATGTGTGGCGAGGCGGGCGTGAACAGCTCCTCGCACAGCTCGACGCCGAGGCAGGTGTCGGCCGTTGGCACAACGGCGTCGCCGAATGGAACGGTCTCCTGGCCCGTAATCTCGGTGATGATCGAAGGAAGGTAGTGTACCTCGGTCTCGCGGTACTTGGCCCAGGGCGTGAAGTGGCGGAGCTCACGCTGTTGTTAGCTGATAAGTATGAAGACGATAGCTCGGGGCTCGCGCGACACCCTGTCCCGAACTCACGTAGTTTCCGTCGTTGGCCATCCACATCTTCGGGCGGATCAGCACAATCTTGCCATCGTGAATGATGACACGACAGTTGTACGTCGAGTTCTTGTGGGTGATCGGCATACCGATGTCGCACACGATACCCTGTGCCTCCGGGGCGTTCAGGATGCGCGCGAGCATCTCCCATGAGTGCAGGATGATGTCGCCTGGGTGTCAGCTTGTGTCCTAGTTGGATGGTACCAGAGCTATGACTATCCATCCAACCTGCGCCCCTCCAGGGGACAGCCGCGAAGGAAGCTGCGAGGACGACTCCTTACTCACCCTCGAGGAAGTGGTCCTGGCACCCATAGCCGGAGACCTCGAGCTCGGGACCAACACGCAGCGTCGCGCCCTTGGACTTGGCAATCTTGATCGACTCGAGGATACGCTTACAGTTGCCCTCGAAGTCGAGCGCCCACTGGTCGAGCGCGCAGGTCGCGACCGTGACCATGTGCATGGTGGGCGGTGAACGAGCGGACGAAGTATTTGAAGCGTAGTCTTGATTGAGAACCGACTGGCCCTTCCTGTCTGTCGGGTTAAGCTGAAGGAGCTGATCTGGGCGTTGCTGAGCTCCCGAAAGTGTAGTCAGCGCGACAAAGTCGGCACCGAACGCCTGATATCTACCCCATTGAAGCGGTTATCTCATCGGTGGAGGTCGAGCGCCACACGTCATTCTTGATAACCCCGCCGCGCGCTCGATCGCTAGGTCATGGCTTAATGGCTCGAAGCCGGGCTCTACGACATTCGACATCGACAACCAATATGGCTGAGCAGCAGGTGCAACTTACCGACCTCGACCCGGAGCAGCTGCAGCAGGTTAAGAAGCAGCTCGACGAGGTGAGTGCAGGTGGGGGTCGCGAGGGACAGGTGGACAGCGGGTGTTCCACTGCCTTCCTCGGTGGAGGCACGAGCGCGTGCCAGCTGGCAATCTTGGCCAGGCGATCGCTTGGAGCAGGCAGAAAGCGCCTCTCGATAGCCTTGGGTTCATTGCTGTCGTGACCTAGCACCCGTATCCCTGCTTAAGATCTCTTGTTCATGGCATTGCAGCTAACCTTTCAGGAGCTCGACCACCTGACCAACTCGTTCGGCCAGCTCAAGCAGGCGCAGGGCAAGTTCCGCTCGTGCGTGAACGACATCGACGCGCTCACGCCGGAAACGCTGGACCGTGAGGTTCTCGTTCCCCTGACGTCGTCGCTGTACGTCCCCGGCAAGCTCGGCGACACGAGCCATCTCATCGTTGACGTCGGCACGGGCTACTACGTCAAGAAGGTGAGTCCGGTGCACCTTAGCGTGGGAGCACAAGCATTGCTAGCTGGCCAGGTTCTGGACGTTTAGCTGACACACAGTCCCGACCCGAGGCTTCGAAGCACTATTCCGGCAAGGCCGAGTTTGTCGGAAAGAACCTCGAGACGCTGCAGAAGACGATCGAGCGGAAACAGGACAACCTCCAGAGCGTCATCCAGGTGCTCCAGATGAAGATGCAGCAGGCCCAGCAGCCGCAGCAGGCGGCCAAGTGAGCTTACCCGAGACCGCAGGCCGAGGGTTATCGACACTTCTGGCACAGCCAAGAGAGAGAAGCAGGGGCAGCATAGACGTCACGAGAGGGGCACACGAAGGCATATCTGATGCGACCATAATATGTATTTTCTGCATTCCCAAGGAGAGCGTGCTCTCGTTAGCAAGATGTTCTAGTATCTCTAGCTTCAGTCCCGACAGTTATTCTCAGCCAGGGGCAGTTCAACGACGGAACAGATGGCTGCAGTGTAGGCGTCCTTCCCTCGTCCCTAATGAGACATCTTAGGCCGGAACTCCGACACCAATGCGGCGACGCATGTGCCATCCGAGCTGGATGTAGTTCCGCTCGTTCTCGGGCGTGACGAGTCCCTGGCGGACGAGGAAGTCGACGAGGATCAGGCCGCAGTTGGGCTTGAACTCGCCGTTCGCGAGGCACTTCTTGACCTGCTCAACCGACATGAGCTGCGATGTCAGCTAGATGCATACGGCGTGCAGAGCTAGCATGCTCGGATGAGGGTTGAAGGCGAGGATCTGCGAGAGAAAAGGTTTTCAGGAAAGAGGAGGAAGACCATTGGGGGAAGGACTCACCTCGAAAGACTCGACCTCATCGTCGTGCGGCTTCGGCAGCACGTACTCCGGCGAATCTGGGGAAGGCAACTCGAGGTCATACAAGTATCTGCTTGTCAGCTGATTGCGGACACAGAGGCTGGCCCATGGGTCAGTTGGCAGTGTCACTGCTTTACCCACTCGATCTCTGCGCGTGTTAGCTCCATGTACAAGCGGTGAGCTTACCGGGCTGGAGGTATCCTCCCTTCGTAATGTAGAAGTACGTCGCTGCTCCAACGTTCCTGCTGTCAGCTATGCCAAGCACCGATGCAGCTCACTTCAACCGCTTCGTCACGAACTCCTCGGGAAGAGATGCCTCCTCGTCGCACTCCTTCACCATCGTCTCGGCCGGCGTGAGGCCAGCGGGGATGCCGCCGGCAACGGTGTTGTCGAGCATGGAGGGCCAGGTCGCCTTGGTTGGCGATCGGCGGGGGACCCAGATCTTCATCTCCTTGCCGTGCCATTCGTACGCTGGATCTCGTCAGCTTGTGCGCCGAGAAAACGAAGCTGTAACCCACCAGTCATGTGCACGCCGAATGTGGCGAAGCCGAAGATGGCGCAAGCGGCACGCTCGCACGCAAAGGCGGCGTTGCCCCATGGCTGGTCGGCGGGCTTGAAGCCGGAGGAAGAGGGGTCACAGTAGATCGCGTACAATTCGTTGCGCCAGCCTGCTGTCAGCTGTCTGCCACTGCATGGCAGCTCGTGGACCGGCCAGTCTCCCCGCGCCCATGACCAGATGTCCCCGCGTGCGGGGATCACAATGGAGCGAAGGATTGATTGGCACAAGCTCCAGACCAAATGTTGAACAACACTCTGTAATGCCCCGGTCAGACTCACCATCCAGCTCATTCTTGAACTTGCCAGCCCTACGCCACATCCAGGCTGCGCTCGCTAAGGCCTGATTCATGCTCTCCGTGCCCTGGGCGACGACAGGCTCCGTGAATGTAACGCACTTGACCGCATCACCGTCCTTGACAAAGTTGAACGCTCCCATCCTACTCTCAGCCTCGAAAGCCTGCAGCTCTTCAACGACATTGGGACGAAGGAGACCGAGCGGGGTCAGCTTCGCGTCGAAGTCGGAGGGGCAGAGGTGGAACGGCACATAGACCTCGCCCGTCTCAGGGTGCTTCAGCGGGTACGCAGACGGCTGGGAGATGTAGTCTGGGAAGCTGTCTGCCGCCTTGACGAAGGGAAGCAGCGACGGGGAAGACATGATGTGCTGGTGGAGGTTGAGATAGCAAGGTGGAGGACGGAACAGACTTTGGGTACCTAGCCATTGTCCGTTCCGGTGGAGACCCCGCACGGACTGGAGCGCGTGGTTCTGTTGGCCCATGGTCCAGCGGGCCCAGGCGGCTGGGGCGCGGTTGGTTCTAAGGGGTAGGTGACTCAGCTGATACGCAATGACGTGTGAGGGGGAAGAGATTCAAAACAAGGGCACCTACGTGGATGACGCCGCTGGCCGTGGACATATGACGGCGGTTGGCAGGCGTGCCTGGTCGATCACCCTTCCCTTCGCGCCCTTCGCTTGCCTCCCCCGGTGCTGGCCGCTGGAGCCTGGCGTGCCACACGGTCGTGCCTGAGCGAACGGCCAGTTTTGCTTCTGCTGGCTGCTGGACCCTGGCCCCGATCCCCACTCCGCTGGGATTGGCACGGTGGCACGGCTGGCCCAGGAGAAGGCCCCAGGCCCCACCGATCTGGCTCGTCTGGTTCAGTTGGCCCACCTGGCTCACCTGGCTCTGCCGCTAGGTCTCAGCGAGGAATCGGGGACACCCTGAGCGCGACAGTTGTCTCTCGGTGCGTCGTGCGTAGCTGACCGACAGAAGCAAAGCTAGCAAAACGTCAAACGTTACTCGATAAGGATACTCTGGTAGAGCGCACAGACCCCCGCCTGCCTGGCCTGCCTGACCTCCCTCTCGGTCTTGCGGTCTTGCTGACAACGCTCCGCCACACCACAGTCAACCTCTGGCTCTGGCACGGACGCACCACTTACGACTCTCCGCCTTTGCCACCCAGCCTGCAGCCTGCCCGATCCGACTGGGACTGCGCACGCCGCATCGCGCCTCGCCCCGCCGCCCCGGCACGGGCACAGCATCACAGCAACAAGCAGCCAAGCCAGCGGGGGCGCGAGGCACTGACATCGTCGGTGCCTTTCTCTGCACCACGCACCACACACTTGCGACACTACTGTTACTCGTGCGAGACGTGACCTGGCGATCTGACGCAGGTCACTCGCTCACTCGCTCGCCTCGGAGAATTACATGCCCACTCGTTGTTTGTGAGGCTACCAAATGGAGCCCTCTGGTGGTGGATGCATATCGGCAACTGCGCAAGCTGAGATTTCATAGCCCGCAGAATGCAGATATGCAGAATGGATGGATCGATGGATCCACCCATGCATGCCGCAATTCAGCACAGCGCGTACCTCAGACTCTGCCGAGCCTCGTCGGTTGCCTAAGACAATGACTTGCTAGGCCAGCCAGTAGGCGTCGGAAGAACCGCGCTAGATTCACGGCAGTTAGTTACCCCTCCTCCCTCTGGAGCTCTGGCCCTGGGCCACTCGGCGGCTGCACCCCAAGTCTAGCGGCATGAGTCATTGTTTGGGATTCCATCAATTCCACGCGTACCTTCCAGCCCTGCCTTCCAGCTCCCTTCCAGCCCTTACCGACCAGGTGTCGCTCGATCTCCACCGTTCCGCATAGGGTTGGTGGGGATGACGGAGCCTGGGTACAGGGTCTTGGACTTGATGCGCTGAGTCGTTTGGCGGCGAATCTGACTACTGGCGGCCTACATCTCTTCCCCGATCCCCGCCCTGTCCTATCCACATCGCACCTGTGCATTTCAGCAGGTATGGAAACGATGGATTGTCTGGATATAGAGGATCCGAGGGATCCGAGGCAAGGCGAGATCGCGCAGTGGGTCCCCCGTGCCGCCGCCCTGCGTACCTGCGTCCTGAGCAGTCATGTGTTCGTGCACCGAACAATCCCGCGCTGGCCGCGCTCGCTTTTGTCATTTGGCAAGGGAACGAGGACAGGGCCGTGCGCCATCTTGACAGCCATGGCGCACTCTCTCGTGCCGATTGGAGTCAGCAAACAAGCTGGCATCTGGGCAATCTGGGCGCCATGGGCGCACGCCTGCCAGCGCGCCAGCCATGCCAGCTCGCGAACATCGCACGCCTGCTAATGCTCGGCGGCGCAGTGGCACCGGTGGCGCACTGGCTTCCGGTGCATGGCCCACCGGGCGCAGTCGTGCGAGTGCTCTTAGCTCTGTGCGTGGCATGCGTGATATGCGGGCAGACTCAGAGCCGCTAGAGCCGTGAGCACCGTCCTTGCAGTGTCGTACGCAGCGAAGGAACGAGCCAAGAAATCGCGCAGCTGCACAGAATGCATGATCTCGTCTGCGGCTGAGTCTGTGGGCCCGCTCTAGAGCTCTAGAACTGATGACAGCCGAACGCCGGCCGGCCGCGCCAGCGTCATGCGGCGCGGGCACGGCTGGGCTGGCGGGCAGGAGGTCGGTCAGTTTGCACGGTTGGATGCTTTCCCCACGCCTCCATCCGCGCCGGCTCGAAGCGAGTTACCGCGGCGGTCCTAGGTAGGAGACGCGATGTGATGTGAGCGCGATGGAATGGAACGGCTGGCTGGTTGGCTGACCATGGCTGGTCTGCTGGGAGCTGCGGGCCGGCGGGGTTCCCACCTGGCTGACGCCTCTCTGAATCTGGAGCTGGAGTGCTGACGCGCTGACTGGCGACTGGGAGTTAATAAAGCTCTGACTAGGCTAAGAAAGAATAGAGCGTGCCTGAACGTCGACCCGGAATACGCACTCCCTCCCTCGCAGAGGCTATCTGGAGGTTTAGTGCGGGCGTGTTACGCAACTATCTTCGGGCCAAGTTTTTTTCTGCGCTAGTGGGCGACAAGTGCCAGACGAGTCAGGGACGCAAAGGGAGGACGCTACTCAGGTCCGACTACGTTTTTACCCCGCCCGATCCAGAGCTAAAGATGCGAGCACGCTAGCACACGCTTGTCACAGCTGCTCAGCTGGCTCAGCATTGCTCAGGACTGCCTAGCGCCCGAGGGCAAAGACCACAGGGCGACAGGGCCACGCCAGTGGGGTCCACCGAGTCTACAAGAGTTCACCTGCTGACACCCGTCCAAAGAACCACTGCCAATCAAGACGTCCATTCCGCATACCACACACACCCACACACACCACCCTCCCCCCCGACCTCACCATCGCTCTCTCCACCACCATCGCTTTCCAGATCCATCGACCCTCCCATCCCGACCATCGACCCATCCATCCATCCACTCACTCTCTCCCCTACCACTCTCTTCCGCTCAACCACAAAACACACATCCTCAACCCTTCTGGTTCCGACTGCAACAAGGCGAACCAGACCGATACCCTAGCGATCAGCAACCCCGACTCGGACCGTTGATCTTCTCTGACGTGGTACGTGTCAAGTGTCTGCGCATCCATCCAACATGTCTGCATCGATATTGTCTGGCCCCAGCGGGCACTGTCGCATAGTGCGACTGTGGTCCTGCACGACCCAAAGGGCAGAGCGCCGCGCAGCCGCGCAAGGAGGGAGTTTGGCCATCTGGCCAGCGCTCGGAGCCCGCAACGAGCTTGGTCAGAGGCGTGCGCCTGATGGTAGTGCGCGCCGTGACGTGACCGGCGGACCTTATATAAGTTGTGTTTGACGGCGAGGCCCGTGCAGGTGCGCCACTTAAGGTTGCGCATGCTGGCCTTGTCGACCAGTCTGGGGTTTGCGGTCTGTCCACAGGCCACTGGCCCTAGCTGCAAAGAGCCCGCGGGCCTCGGGTGCAGTCTGTCCTGGCGTTGCTTGCTCGCATTCGCGCACTGGCATCACTGGCGCTGGCGCCTGCTGGTGGGCGCTGGTGCGGCTTACGCTCAGACTTTGGATTGGATGACGCCAGGTCCAAGTCAGCCATAGCCAGCCAAAACGCCTCGGCGACGCCATCGCCGTTGTCGGCTGCGGACATGAGCGCTCGGCCTGCCAGTTGCTGTCGAGAACGCCCAAGCCTCCCGACCCTCGATCCCTCAAAGCGTCCTAGCGTCTTTGCGTTCTTTCTCCTTGCCCTGCCGCAGAGCGCAGACAGGCAGAACCTCGAGCTCGACCACAGTGCTAACACACCACAGGCTCGTGCACGCATCACATTCCTGCAACTAAGGAGCTAGCCGGTTTTCACCACCAGACTCTCGCTCTTGTCCCTCTCGCGATCCCGACTTGTTTTTGTTTTGTGCATATCGACCGGAACCCCCCACCTGATCCCCCCACGCGCCCAAGATTCTCGTGATCTTTCGACGCATTGGTAGGACACACATCGACCGCGAGTAACGAAACACACTTGTTCACGCACGCACGAACTTTGTGGTGATCGACCCCGGCTCCGGCTCAGACATCAAGTGTCATCCACATCCACACACACACACACACGCGCATCGACGTGTGTAACCCGTGTCCTCCGAGCGCACGTACGCCCTTCATCCGTTTTCGGCTAGACGGCTGCATCGCCCGCTCATCAAGGATCAGGATCAGGAGTGTCACTTTGTGAGATCCGTCAGAACAATCCTCGGCTCGTGGCGCACAACGCACAGTCCACATCCATCCACCGCAAGACCACGCGCCCGTGTCTGTGTGCTGGTCTGTTCCCGATTCCCAATCAACAACACCGTTCGTCACTGGTCGTTTGCCGCATTACGCTGCGCGACTCCTTGACCGAGCCATCCAACTCTACTCCCTTCCTTTACCGACTAGGTCGTCGTAGGACGTGAGGACGCAGGTGAGTTTGGGTCACTGATGGCCCCCATCATACTAAGGCTCGGGTGGATGGTCCATCCGTGTGTGTGTCGTGTCGTGTGCCCGCTGTCTGCCCGCAATGCTCATCCATTCCGTGCCGCAGCCCGCCTCAGAGTATGGTTGCCACTCGGCACTTCTCACGCACAATGACGTCTAACACACGACGTGAGGTTCCGGACGAGAAGCAGAGGGGGCGGTGATGAGCGCTCCCCTCTTCCGAGTCTTCTTGTGCGGTCGAGGCTACGCCTGAGCACAGACGGCAGTCACCCCTGCCTTTGGCCGCTCTTCTCACAGTCTGCATCACGCCTTCGTGGACCTTCCATCTTCTCCCTATCTCATGTGTTGTGATTACTGACCAGCCTCCAGTGATGCCTCCTCAGCCTGAATCTCGAGTTCCCCACCACATGCCCGTCCACTCCAACTACCCCCCGACTGGGCCGGCATACCCTTCCCAACCGCCTCACCCCATGCACCACCACCACCCCCAGCGTCATGCCTCCAACGGACCTCCTCCGCCAATGCCTGTTGGTGGGCCGCCCCCGCCAATGTCCGTAGGCGGACCTCCTCCGTCGAACATGGGTCCTCCTCCCGATGCCGGTGGTCCCCCGCCAGCCCCGGTTTCAAACGGCCACCATGGTGGCACGCCAGGCCCCGGCCACCAGGTGCCGCGCCCCGGGCGGGAGAAGTTTGATGGCCTCATGAACCAGCTGGCGCAGGCCAACGAGAACACTTGGATGTTAATCGGTGAGTGACTGCGCAAGAGTGACGCTGTCAACGGGTCTCGCTAACATTCAGGAGCCGTTTCGGAACAAATGAATGACCAGGACAGGGCGCTCGCCGCGTTCGAGAACGCACTGCGTCATAACCCGAATTCGATCCTTGGCCTGAACGCTGTCGCAGACATCGCCCGCAGCCGAGACAACTTTGACAAGGCGATCGAGTACTTCCAGCGGATCCTCAACATCAAGCAGGACAACGGTGACGTCTGGGGATCGATGGGCCACTGTCTGCTCATGAAGGACGACCTGCCCAAGGCTTACACTGCCTACCAGCAGGCGCTGCACTACCTGCCGAACCCGAAGGAGCCCAAACTTTGGTATGGCATCGGTATCCTATACGACCGGTACGGCTCGTTTGAGCACGCTGAGGAGGCATTCAGCTCGGTGCTCAAGATGGATCCGGACTTTGAGAAGGCAAACGAGATCTATTTCAGGCTCGGCATCATCTACAAGCACCAGCGCAAGTACTCGGCCTCTCTGGACTGCTTCCGGTACATCATCAACAATCCTCCCCGCCCTCTGACGTCGTGGGACATCTGGTTCCAGCTCGGCCACGTCTACGAGCTGAACGGCGACTTCACCGCTGCCCGTGACGCCTACCTCCGCGTTCTCGACCACCAGCCCGATCACGCCAAGGTCTTACAGCAGCTCGGATGGCTGTACCACCAGCCCGGCGCGTCGTTTGCGAACCAGGAGCAGGCTGTCAACTACCTGACGAAGAGTCTGGAGACGGACGCCGCCGACGCTCAGAGCTGGTACCTTTTGGGCCGTGCGCTCATGGCGGGACAGCGCTACAACAAGGCCTACGAGGCTTATCAGCAGGCGGTGTACCGCGAGGGTCGCAACCCTTCCTTCTGGTGCTCAATCGGTGTCCTCTACTTCCAGATCAACCAGTTCCGCGATGCGTTAGACGCCTATTCGCGCGCTATTCGCCTGAACCCCTACATGTGGCAAGTGTGGTACAACCTGGGAAGCCTGTACGAGTCGTGCAACAACCAGATCACCGACGCGATCGACGCCTACTCTCGCGCAGCTGAGCTGGAGCCTCACAACGAGCAGATCGCCCACCGCCTTCAGCTTCTTCAGCGCAACGGCGGAAGCAATGCGCCGCTGCCTCCTCCTCCTGCGCCCGTCGACGTTCACCCTTCTCAGTACAACTCCCACCCCAGCGGCGGCGGTGCGCCCGGTGCCGCTCCTGGTGGACCCGGTGGCGAGTATGCCGGCCAGCCCAGCCCCGGTGGTTCGCCCCGCCTCGCCCCTGCGCAGATGCCTCCTGGAGGACCTCCCGGCGAAGGACCTCGCCAGCTCGCCCAGCCTGGCGGTCGCTTGCCCGCTCCTCCGGGAGACTTCCCTCCCCGCGGTGCAGCCGCCGGCGGCCCCGGTGGTGGTCCTCCTTCGCCTGGCGCTGGCCCCTTCCGCGGCGGCATCGCGCCTCCCCCGCTCAACCACGTCGATGAGAGCCGCGGCTCCATGTCTCGCCATGCTCCGCTCGGGCCGATCGACACCGACCGACCTGACCCGCGCGATCTGCGTGAGGGCTACCGCGAGGGACCTGGCGGTCCTGGCGGTCCCCCAGCGGGCTACAATGGCGGTGGTCCTCCCGGCGGACGCTACGACCCTGCTTCTGATCGTCGCGCCCCTGTCTCGCCTCGGTCACCCCACCGACGACCTGAGAACATGCCGCAAGGGTACCCCCCGTACCCTCCTCCGCCTGGATACCGTGACCGCGAGGAATGGGAGAGGCGAGAGCGCGAGGCGCGCGGCATGCCTCCTCACGACCCCCGCCACCCGTCGCCCAGGCCTGGAGAGCGTGGCGGGCCTCCCCCCATGGATCCTCGTGACCCGCGCAGCATGGCCGGCATGCCCCCTCGTGGTGGACCTCCCGATGGACGCGAGTTTGGACGGGGACCTCCCCCCGAAGGGTATCCTCCCTATGGGTACGAGCGCGGCGGACCGGGCGGCTACCCGCCTCCGTACGACCCGCGCCGAGACGAGCGCCGTTTCGAGGAGCACGACCAAAAGCCTGGTCTCGACCACGCCAACGGCATGCCCGGTCGTCACCCGTCGATGCCCCGCGACCTCGGCAACGCGGACCTCCGTGCGCCGAGCCCTGCCCCTAGCGCGAGCTCGAAGGGATCGCGCCGCAAGGTGTCGGACAATGCTGGTGCCAAGAAGTCGGCAGCCCCACGCAAGTCTGAGCCTATCCCTCCGCGTAAGAAGACGAACGGAGCTGACACGCCGCGCGCCGCCGCCTCGCCTGCGCCCTCGCAGCGTGCTGGCTCTGTCCCGCGCCAGTTCCCGCCGTCTCTGTCTGGCCCCAACCGGACTGTTGATGAGGACTATGACGAGGGTGTTGACGCGCTGATGTCCCTTCACTCTGACCGCGGTACGCACAAGCCAATCTCGCCGACGAACCCGGGCAGCAAGCGTCCGTCGCCTCCGTCGCCTGAAGCTCGCCCGTCCGACCCGAAGAAGTCGAAGCCCAGCCCCCCGCCGCGCTCGGCGCACCGCCCGACTCGGCGCACAGTGATCGAAGTGCTGAATGCGCCGTCACGCAGCTCGATCGAAGTCCTGAACCACCCCTCGATGAACAAGCTCCCTCGCCTCCCGGACCGGCACGAGCGTGAGCGCAGCGACCGCCCGAGCGCCGGCCCGGAGCGGGACCCACGGGACCGGCCGTCGCCCGAGCACGCCCGCTCGCCGGAGAAGGCCAGGCCCAAGTCCCCCGAGGACGTCCGAAAGAGTGAGCAACCCGCACAGCCGAGGAAGGACACGTCGCCGAACAAGTCGCCCATGAAGTCTCCCACGCAGCTGAAGGCCCCGAACTCGAAAGGATCTGACAGCAGAGACGCTAGAGACAAAGAGGGAGACGTGGAGATGAGCGATGCGCGCAGCGAGCGCGAGCGCGGTGACCGCGATCGCGAGCGTGAGCGTGAGCGTGGCGACCGCAAGGAGACGTCGCCCAGCAAGACTTAGTGGGGGTCGTCATATAAGAACTTAGACTGTGAATGTAGCGAATTGTAAAGATGCATGCAATACTGCTCGAGATTACGTTGGGTGAGAGACGGTATTGGAGAGTGGCGAAGAATGGTGTGTGGTGGTAAGCACAGCGCATAGGGTGATGCGATGACCTCAAGCGCAGCGCGACGGAAGCTGAGACACGAGACGCCAGAGCAAGGCATGAGACACAAGTTGTCAGACGGATCTATCGATCTGTCGTGACGCGCAACGCGTGCAGAAGGGCATGAGGTGAGCCTGGCCAACAACCTGTCCGACCTGCCCGCTATCAGATACTTGGGAGGCTGCCCCGTGCCTGAAAATGCCGGCTTACTCCACCGACCCTGTGTAAAGAGTGACGTTCTTCCGATTCCGATCTGCAAAGTCCTCTTGAGTTCAGCATCATCAACTCTTCCTCCATTATAGCAAACCCACCACCACCACCACATCGACGACAAAACAAGCATGCTTCAGCTCCGAACAAGCTCGACATTGCGAACGGTCATGATGGGCCGACCGACTTTCACTGCCGCGATCGCGTCCAGCTCAAGAGCGTTCTCGAGCAGTGCTGTCCGGGGTGTGCCGGATCACTATGCCGCGCTCAGCTTGCCGCGGAACGCGAGCCGGACACAGATCAAGGCCAAGTTCTATGAGGTGAGTGACACCAGCAGAAGTCGGTGGTACAGTTGAGCGTGTGGTGCTGTTGTTGTCCTCATATAGACCTCGGCCAGGCAGCCACCCCTCTTCGCTGAATCCACCTTGGTTTCTAGCTAACGCCCCAGCTCTCGAAGAAGTACCACCCCGACGCGCCGACGGGCTCGGCCTCGGAATTCCACAAGATCAACGAAGCCTACTCCGTCCTCGGCAACGTGTCGAAGCGCTCCGCGTACGACGCAGAGCTGAACCCGAGTCTGGCGGGCCATCGGTCAGGAGGGCATGGGGGCAAGTGGCACCCGCATTCGCCCGAGGGACGGCGGGCGGCGGGGCAGCACCGCGCCTGGCGCGCCGGGAAGGGGACGTGGGGCAAGGCGGCACCGGGACCGCAGTGGACGGGACGGAGGAAGGTGGATCCGAATCTTGGTGAGTACGGCGCGAGCGAGCGAACGGAGTATACGCGAGCGAAAGCAGTGTGCTCGCTTTCGCACACTCTGATGGGCCCCGCGGCATCACAGCTGTCCATTCCGCCATGAAGAGAGCTGACCCCAGGCGGCGGCATGGGCATGGGCGGCACAGGCGGCCTGGGCACGGACTGGGACCGGGTACGGAACGGCCCCGTCGAGATCAAGACGGGCGCAGACGCGTGGAAGTCCATGCGCTCGCGCATCAACAAGGTCAGAAACGACGAGGAGGTCAAGGGCGAGAGCGCCTTCCTCCGCTTCGTTGTGGTGGGGCTGATGGTGATTGTGGCGTGGGCGGGGGCGAGTTTGGCCAGTGCACAGGAGGAATTGGAGCCGGAAGAGTTGGACTAGAATGGCAGGGAGGGGAGACGGAGAGGGAGCAGGGAGCAGGGAGAGCAGGAGTATAGAGTCTGCTAGAGCTTAGACTGTCTGCATTGATTCTACGGCATTGCACTACTTTGTTGTTTCTTCTGACGAGGTCTTCTTCTCACTTCGGCGTCAGCCTATCACGTACCCTTCATCAAGAGACACTCACCAGCTACCCACTTCAGCAGATCTAGCTGCTGCTGGAAGAACTACCGCTCGCCGACGAGCTAGTCGACGGCAAGATGATATTCGAAGAGCCACCACAAGTCTCGATCGTGATAGTGACAGTCGTAGTCGTGGTGGCGGGGACAGACTCGGCGTCGCCCTTTCCACCTGGCCCGCCGTCGCCGCCCCGTCCACCTTGACCGCCGGGGGCGTAGTTGTCCCCACCTGGGCCGCCGGGGCCTCCGTCGCCTGCGTTGGCGCGCGCGATGAGGGGCGGCGGGGTTATCAGGGGCGCTGGGCCGGGGAGGGCGGCCACGATGGCAAGAAGGGAAAGGGCGACGAACTTCATTACTGATTCGGCTTGGGGGTGTGGGTTGTGGATCAATATGAGAGGTGAGGTAGGCTCGGTGAGTGCCATGGGCTGCTTATATCCCGTGAAGTGAACTGCGGGCAGCCTCGTTGCCGAAGAGGACGTGAGGAGCGCACCCTGACATATTGTTACGCTCACACTCGCTCGGCGCTCTCACGCCGTTTCGTGCCAGGCGCTCCTTGGGGCCTCCGTGAGACCGTGAGTCCACGAGGTGTGAGCCGTCTAGTTTGTACCCTGTCGATACTGGCAGGGCCGCAGCTCGAGCTGGAATCACATTGGAACCACCCCGTTCTGCCCTCGCAACAATTCACTCGCGCAACCTTGTCCCCCTGCACGCTGAGGCGGCTGAGGGGCCCAGGGAAGTGTACGACGTCGTGCGGCAGCTGGACGGCAGCTGGAAGGCTGCCGGACGGCTGTCGTCGCGTCGGCGACGGCCTGTTCTCATGGCTGCCATACGCCCTCCGCCTCTCAGCAACGCTGGGTGTTGTCCGTGACCAGAACACGCTCTGAGTTTGAGTCTATAAGCTCGTGAAGTGTCCGTAAGCTTGTCCCTTCTTCATACTGTTTCTGGCCCCAGACCTTCATGTCAGGCTGTCACTGCTCGCTATGAGCCGCGGAGAAAGAGTGCTCGGGTGCGGTGACACGTGCCTTGGGACTGTTGTACAAACAGCAGACGCGATAAGATTAGAGTTGCGCAATCATGTCGTTATCTTCTCACTGAGGATGGCAACGTCAACAGGGCGGTGGATAGTGTCGCTCACAGCTTCAGACTTCAAGCTCACAGGCACAAAAGAGCTCTTGCCAGACGCCCATGTCCTTCACTTGTGGCCGGATGCTACGACGAGTGATAGACTACCGCAGTCCCACTTGATGCGAACGACTCTCACAAACGAGAAAGATACATGTCTTCTTCTTGTACAACGGTTCTTTGTGGATGCAATGATACTACTAATCTATCCTCTGATCATGTCTAGGGGCGAGCTACCACACTGCCATTCTACACGTACGCCGCGACCGCCTTCCTCACCACGTCCAGCTGCTCCGCGATCGTCGCCGTCGTCGCGTCGGCCTTACCCTGGGCAAGGTGAACGAGCCAAGCAAAGTCAGCCTGCGCCGGAATGCTGAGCGAGGATTGCCTGCGGCTCTCGAGTTTCTCCTGGAACTGCTGGAAGAACTCGCCCGAGACCTCGTCCGCACGCTCTACCACTGCGTCTGGAACGCCAGCAAGCTGCGCGACGTGCGTGCCGTGAGAGGACTCGGCGTGACCGTTGATCAGCTTGTAGAGGAACACCACGCCGGCGGTGTCGTCAACGTGCACCGACATGTGCATGTTGCGAATGTTGGGGTGGTACTGGAAGTCGTCGGTGAGCGAGCCGTAGTGCGTAGCGAAGAAGCCGAGCGGCAGCGTGTGTGTCGACAGATGATGAAGAACGGCTCCGGCGATCGCCATGCCGTCGTACGTCGATGTGCCACGGCCGAGCTCGTCAAGAATGACGAGGGAGCGAGGACCAGCCTCACGCAGGATCTTGCTGCACTCGTCCAGCTCAACCTTGAACGTACTCGCTGATGCGAACATGTTGTCATATGCGCCCATGCGAGTCTGGATCTTGTCGAGGGGACTGAGCCGCGCGGCATCAGCGGGCACATAGCAGCCCATCTGCGCCATGATGACGGCTGCCGCTGTCATGCGCAGCAGAGTGGACTTGCCCGCCATGTTCGGACCGGTCAGGAGCGTTGTGCGCGGCACATCGCCGCCCAACTGCACATCGTTGGCAATGAAGTCGCGCTTCAGACACATGCTAGGGTGGCGCAGGTCCTTAAAGTCGATGAACGCCTGGTCCGACTCGACAAAGGTAGGGCGGCACTTGGGTTCGTCGAGGTTGGACGATGCACGAGCGAGCGAGTTCAGGCAGTCGAGCTCGGCCATGACCTTGACCATCTTGAGCCACACATCGCGGTCCTTGTCAAACTCGGACAGCAGATGCTTGAAGAAATTCTTCTTCGCGATCGACTGGGTCTCGCGCGCCTCCTGCATCCGGCGAATGAGAGGCTGCGTGACTGGCGTAATGTACCGCGCAACCTGCTTCAGACTACCGCACTTGGTCCACCGCGCCGGCGCCTTCGTTTTGGAGGGGATCTCGAGGTGGAAGATCTCCTTGTTCCCCTGAGCAGAGTGCCAGAACTTGATCTCGCTCCTCTTCAGTCCTAATTCCTCGCGTGCTTGCTCCATCGCAGCATTCAACTCCTCCTCAATCTCGGCGACCGCAGCGTCAGCCTCGTCACACGCCTCGTCGGCTCCCTCGGTCGGCAGGATCGCAATGGTCTTCTCGTCTGTGACCTGGGTGAACATGCTCTGGATGTGCTCGAGGTGAGGGGCGAGGTCCGGGGCGCTACGCAGCAAGCCGGCGACGGACGACGATTCGAAACCCTCGGCAATTTCCAGAAGGCGGTTCACGCTTGACTGGATGCGGACAAAGCTGTTCATGACGTTGACAAAGTCGAGCTGGCGGATGGAACCAGCGTGAATGCGCGAGACGAGGCGCTCAAGGTCTGGCATGCCTTTGCAAAGCTCCCTAAACTGAGACCCGAAGCTCTTCGCAGCCATCAGGTCATCGACAGCGTCCAGGCGCGCGTTGATGGCGGCGGCATCGCGCAGCGGCGCAGTCAGCCAGTACTTGAACAGGCGCTTGCCGAAGGGCGAGTGACACTGCTGGAGAAGGTTGAGCAGCGTGCCCTCCTCGCTGCCTTCGTTGTTCATCAGAACTTCCATGTGACCGAGGGTCTGACCGTCGAGAACGAGCGCCTTGCCGTCGCGGATCGGGTCGTAGACGCTGAAGTTCTTCTGCGAGATAAGGTCTTTGTCCAAGTTCAGCGTGCGCAGGTAGTAGAGCAAGCCGCCGACAGCCTCGACGGCGAGGTGGTTCTCGGCCATGGTCGTGACAGCCTCCGGGAGCACGCCGTCCGGGAAGTACCCCTTAAGAGCATCGAGCGTGTCGTCGACGTCGAGGAACTCTTTGCCCTCTCTGAAAGACTGCCAGAGCGTGCTCGCGGGAAGGATGTTGCGCAGCAGGCGCATCGTGACAACGGACAGGTTGCCCTTGGCGAACACGAGCTCCTTGGGTCGAATCTGGCGGAACATCGTCTCCAGACGGGTGCAGCAAATGTCGTCTTCAAACGCAGTCAGGCTGAACGAACCAGTCGACGCGTCCATGACGCAGATTCCGAAGGATGACGGCGAGTTGGGACCATACGAGAACTCCTTGATGGAGACACAGTGGTTCGCCTCATCGGTCGTCAGGTACGTGCCGTCGACGATGGTGCCGTTGGTGAAAACCTGAGCGAGCTCGCGGCGCACGATCTCCTTGGCGCTGCCGCCCTTGGTGGTACGCATTTCCATGCCGATAGCCGTCTCCGCCTGCTCGACCTTGCCGACCTTGTATCCCGCAGCTAGGAACTTGGCCGCCCAAAACTCGAAACTTTGCTCCGGCACACCGACCATCTTCATCTTGACGCGGTCGGTCAGCTTCAGGTCGAACTCCTGATGTCCGATGGCCGCGTCGTTCTCGTACAGCTCATAGAACTTGCCCTTCTGGAAGAAAAGCACCGTGTCATAGTGATTCTGCTTGATCTCCCAGAACTGCTTCTCGAAGGGCGTGAACGACTTCCACGAGGTCTTCGGGATGTAGATGGTGCGCGGGTCGTATTCTGGGTCGCCGGGGCGGTTGCCTTCCTTGTCCTTGATGTCGACCAGGAACTCGAAGCAAGTCTCGGCGTTGCGCTTGTCGTCCTTCGCCTGAATCTTCTTCCGCTCGGCAGCGGTCAGGAACATGTCCGCAGCGCCGCTGCTCGACGCATGCGACAGCGGCGGCCTGGACAGAGACGGGGAAGCCTTGAGAGTAGCCTTCTTGGGCGCCGCCTTCTTCGGCTTCTTGACGGGAGACGGTTCCGACATGACGCTGGCGACGGATGGCGAGGAAGGCTCTTCGGAAGTGACGCCGGCTTCCGACGCATCGTCTGAAGTCAGCTGGGACTGCAGGCATCGAAGTAGCTCACCCATGGCAACATCGTCGGCGGGAGGGACAAACTCGTCCTCGTCATCGTCATCATCGGACGAGTCGGCGCGCAAGCTCTTGCGCGGTTTGCGCCCGGGCCGGATAGGAGACGCGTCGCTCTCACTGTCGGACTGGACGTACTTAACGGCCTTCCTCTTGCGGCGACCCGGGACAAACACCTCCTCCTCCTCCTCATCGACGTCCATCGCGTCCGCCGCAGGAGACGGTGGCGCCTTGGGCCTGGATCGCGGCTTGGAGACGATCACAGGTGGCGGGCTCAGACTCGGCGACGGCTGCGGTTGCGGCTTACGTGCGATATTAGCATTGGCACTGACTTCCTCGGGCTCGACAGGATCGCTCGGTGGCGTGCGGAGCGACGAGGACGGGGGCGACGTCGACGCAGCTGCGGGAGTGGGCGCAGACTTGGGCGTCTTGGTCTTGCTAGCTGGGGTCGTCTTCGGCTTCGGCGCAGCATTGGGGGTAGCCTGGGTTGCCGGGGAAGGCGCGGCGGGCTTGGGTTTCGGCGCGCCAAAGAACGCGGCGAGCGTCGTCTGCTTCGTCCTGCGACACATCAGCTAACGCCTTTCGTCTCGTCACTCACGCCTTCTTCACGTCCGCTGCTGCTTTGACCATTGTGAATGGAGCAAGCGGATCTCGGGAGTGTAACAGACAACTCTTGGTGTAGTGTAGGGAAGGAAGGGAGTGCGGACAGGGAAGGGACGCAAAACAGGCGCGTCTGGGTCCAGCCGCCTCCACCGGCGCGCTCCTTCCTCATTTACGCCAGTACTCGCGCGACGAGGAAAGGTTGGAAACCGTGGGACAGCTGACGCGTGCCAAACAGCAGCCGTGGGAAAGCTGACGCGTGCAGATTGCCCACGGGTGCAGGTTGCCCACGGTTGCTTCAAGCACCAGCAGCCGAACATGGAGCCACCCAGGAGCTGAGCCTGAAAACTTGCACGAGACATTGAAGGTAAAATGGCAGACCCAACGACTCCTGACGGTCCTGAACGCCATCCCTTGTTGCGAGATCAGGTTCACCGACTGCCCAGCACGCATCCATGACTGCCAGATGATGAGTGTCAACGTTATCAAGGGGCGCTCAGGAGCAGCTCGGTTTATCCGCGCTCAGATCTCGCCCCCTTCGTCGTAGACGCATGGACCGCCGGCGTCGGCGCGCCGCACCTATCCACAAGGGCGGCGTACGGCGTGAAAGGCTCGCCCCTCCTCTCCTGCCTGCACAACACCGAGATCCGAGACGTACCCCGCATTGCCCGCATTCCGGCGTGGGACAGCGACAAACCCAAAGACTTGTCGTCCACGGACTTGGCACCGTCATAGGTAATCACTTAGACCAGGGAAGTCTCATACAATGCATTGCAATATGCAGCATGCATTCTCCATTCTGCTGACGGGCAACACAAGCCTCCGCAGTCACGTATCACACATGCTGCGTTGCTGCCTGACATGTCGGCGACAGGCAACGAACGAAATTTGAGCTCAACGGAAGCGGTCGAGCAGAAAGGGACGGCGTACACAAGAGACAGTACTGACGGTGCATAATGCAAATGGAAACCCCGTACAAGAGACTGTCGTGCTGCTGCTGCCGCTGTCGCAGCATGCAGCACACTCACACCGTCAGGCGTGATAGCGATACAACCATGACAAATCTCACTCATATCTCGCCCTCGTCTTCGAGTCATCGACGCCGACCGGGGCTGCTGCAGGCATGCCGCCACGCAGCGAATCGACGCTCCGCTCCTCCCTTGTCCTAACACGCGGCGTGACCGGCTTGGAGCCGTTCCCGCTCGGCGTACCATTCAACCGCGGCGAGGCGATTGGCTTCGAGCGCACGATCGGCTTGGGACTCGCGGACAGGACTTTCGGGCTACTGTTGGCAATGCCGCTGAGCCCGCTGGAGGCACTCCCCGGTGGCGGCGGGTCAGATGAACGCTTGAACATCCCTCCCATCAACGATTTGAGTGACCGTGATGTAGAGGAGTGCGGGATCGGTGCGTGCGCCGGCTCCGCAACCAGTCCGCCTGTCAGCACCGGCGCGGCTGGGGACGCTTCGGTCACACTCCCGGGTACGGCCGGCGTAGCGTTAGTTAGAGGTTCTTCGCAACTCTCCGCGGCCGGAGTGTCGACCTCCATCGCTGGATCTGCTTGATCTGCAAGCTGATCGGCAGTCTTCCTCCCTCGTGATGGCCCAGCGCCTCGGCCAGACGGGCTAGACTCTGGTATCTCCTCGTCTGATCCACTGTCCATCTCGTCGTCTTCTTCGTCCATGTCTTCGTCTGCCTCGGCTGCTCCGGGTACGTCGTCGCCCATCACAGACCCCGTCGTCTGCACGGGTGTCGCCGACTGTGAGTCCGTCGGCGCCTCCTTCCCTGCATCAGGGAACGCGCGGAACGGCGACACTTCCGGCTCCGGCGCCTGGACGAAACCCCCGTGTGAGCGGATCAAGCTGGTGTAGTACCGCTGCAGCAGGTCCGAGTTGCACTGATGTCAGCCATTGTACTTCTTGTATCGGCGGTAATCGCGTGCGCCGCAGTCGATCCGCAGCGCCGCAGGGCCGCAAAATGCGCGCAGGCGTAACTCGCGCAAGCGACCCGCAAGGCGGCGCAGGTCAGCGGAACTCACACACAGAGCCCATCCCGTCACGCGCAGGAACTCGCGCTCGAGGTTGTTCAGTTCGCCGACCTTGATACCGCCGACCTTTGCGTAGTGCGCGTTCGTGCAGAAGACGTCGCACTGCGCCTTACTTCCAGCGGTCACGCCGGCGATGAGGAAACGGTGTACCGTCAACGAGGACAGCGTAAACGTCGGTAGATTCTGGCAGGTGAGGTCGATGTAGGCGAGGAGAGAGAGCAATGGAATTTTCTGTCATCAGCGTATGCCTCGAAGCCTTAAGGTTGGCGGGTTGTCAAACACGCGCACGGTCCATCGGCCGGACACCAGACAAAAAAGTTGACCACTCACCTCAAGGTTCGTGTATTTCACGATACGCCGGAGGTACTCGATGACAGAGATGCCTGGCGGAGCTCGAGAGTGGAAACGTGTCAGCGCGTCCGGCGTCAGCACGACCTGGTCGTTGTGCTGGCACAAGAGGTCGAGCATGTGCGCGATCAGGACAACAAGGGTGTCAGTCGGGCAGTCGATGAAGGCCCACGGCAGTTCGGGCTGGCTGGTCGAGGCCACCGGCTGTATTGGTGTTCCACCGCTGGACTCGATGGCGGCGGACGAGGGTCGCCCGCTCTGTGGGGTCGTGGTCATGAGTCGAGACGGAGGGCGCTACGGCGCCATGTGTGGAGTTGGATGGCAAGAAGACGAGCTCGATGAACGTTTGAAGATTGACCTATTGTTTTCCAAAGAGGTGATGGAGAGGGCGCAGGAAGTGACTGAGACCGAGACAGATGCCAAGAGAGAGAAGGGCGGGGCCAGAGATGTCTAACGGTTGATGAGCCGGGGGTCCGAACGATCTCGGGGGCGATAAGAGTGATCCGTCGGAGCGGAGCGGTGGCGGGCTGCTCGGTGCGGGGCGCGGAGGTGTCAGAGGAGTATGGGAGGAACACAAGAAACGTGACTAGGGATGTCGCTAGGCGGAGAAGAGATGCAGTGTGCGGCAGAGGTGTCGGTGTCTGGAGTGTGTGCAGTGGAGGGGACGATTGAGTGAAGCGAGTAGTGAGTAGTGAGTGAGCAGTGAGGTCAGGCAAGTCAAGAATAGAGTAATGGCGACTTTGGACACGTGCGTCAACCCTGTGGGTCCACTTGTGCGACATTTGACTCGCAGGGGACCCAAACCCCTCCTGTGGCCATTTCCTAATTCATCTCCCGCATCTGTTGTCTACTTTCGCTCAACGCGCAACGTTACTCCACAAGCCTTGGATGCGTGCGTGTGCACTGCAGTGGAGTTCGGGAGCTCGGGACGACGACGTGCAGTAGCGAGAGTCCACTATCCATTGTCCGGCTTGGTCGGTTCACCGGCTGATGCGATTCATGACAACGTAACGCTTGTCATCCCTAATACTGCCATGGCAGATCATCTCCCCGCAACACACCAAACCCCCCAGGTCGCACCAGTGAGTCTCTAGTCCAGACTCGATTGACTCCAAGCACCATCGGTCCGTTCTAAGCGCAGGGTTGCATGGCTTCAACGGTCGAGGAATGACCCAGCCAGCGGCAGTGGGCCGATACGTCAGATCGTTCATCCGCGGGTGCGGGTGCAGAAGGCACACACTGAAATTGGTTCCACCGTCGTAATACCAGCTCAGTGCCTAATGCGTGCCTGGTTTTGGGACCTCGCTCGCACCACCGTCCCTGGCTGACCTTTGGTCGTCGTCCTCAAAAACCAAATTTATCCTTGTTTGACTAGACACGTTCGTTCTTCTCTTCTCTCTACATCCTCTTCCCGTATCGCAATCTGGCGTAACCCGTAAGTCTCTTATCTCCTCTGCGTGCCCCCGTGCCCAGCCCCGCTGTTCCTATCTTGGCTCCACATGGGCCGCGTGAGACCTCTTTACATGATGATCAACCATAACACACTGAAAATTATGAACGCATCCGCCGGCTTCACCGCAGCGAGCGTCAGGCTTATTTTCATCAACCATACCTGATATTCTCTTCCTTGCCCACATTGTCTCTCGCTTAAGGCATTATTGAACAAAGACACTGACACCATCAGTTCCCAACATTTGGCAGTAACAGTGACGGAAGCGGCGTCGTATCAGGCTGAGTTTCAGCGGATCCGAACAACGCCTTCTGCGCAGCCCGTCTTATCCGTAGACTCTGTAGCGTTGGTAGCATTTGATAGACAATGGGAAGAATTCGCGCAATGCTTACAACTGGATTTCGTCTGAGCAAAACTGATTGTTGATCCTTGCTGCATGATTTAAAGTGCGATGACCGAGCAGACCACATGCTTACTTGCATACCGCCATCAGACTGCGAATGGAGACTTATGAGATCGGTGAGCGTCGAAGGTCCCGCGTGGGTGATCGACAAAGAGCTCGGTGACCATCCGCATACGGCATCGTAAACAACCCAAACGTCTGGGACACCCGACCGCTGCTGCGACGCGAGTGGCCAACCGGCCATTCGTAACATTCACCATTCATCCACGCAATGAGCCAACTTAAGCGAGCCGCTGCTTCTTCCCCGTACCCCATCGGCGATTGGTCAAGGTGACTTGGGAACACGCACGTTCAGTGTTCTCGCCACCGAACAATGCACCGCTGTGCAGGAATCGCTCACTATAAGATTCGCTGCGCAAGGAGTAAAGGAGCAACAGAGCTGCGGCCCGGCGTGCGACGTCCAAGGGCTCGTAGCGATCGCGAGAATGGCCGGGTCCAGAAGATGGACCTCGCCTGCGAGCCAGCATGACGACCAGTCACGTGACACAGATTGGTCAGTGGCCGCTTGAGGGAAGTTGGTGTGGCAGAATCCGGCTTCTAGAAGACGTGGACTGACCTCGGACCGCTGAACTTGCTTTTGAGAGGCGAAAGAACTGACATTAGCAAGCAATCAGTGTGAAGATAGCCGCAATACCGGTCCCGAAAGGCGTCCGGGGCTTCGCGCGTTGCAGATCGGTGGGCCTCCACTCACACGAGCAGTGAAGGCACGCGAGCTACCCAGTCCCAGGCGTGCTGAAATCCATCAGACCGGTTCACCCGAACGTGCAAGACCCGAAATCCGCTGCATCAAGTGCCGTCTCCGCATGTAAGACCCCGCCGCACGCCGTTGCTCGCCGCCAGGAGATCTGGGGCTCGATGAGATCGGCTCTTCATTGGGTAGTCCGGTATATCGGCCCGGCTCCGGACCTGATCTGGCTGCAGTAAACCTGGGGCTCACCTTGGAAACCGACCGTCTGAGTAAGACCGGAGCCGTCTCCGCCGCCGCTTATCCGGAGCTCTGCGGGCAACAAGGGTAGCGGGGCATTATTGAGGGGCAATGTGGGAACTCCACACGCCTGGAGTCCGCTCCGGGCGTTGATCAGGACCCGTACCGGCCCGGCCGGCCGGTTCCCCCTAACACCTCACAAATAAAAGCGACTTGTGTTTCTCTTGACATGGACATAGTAACCTCATCACCATGACAGAAGTCGAGATCCAACGAACAGAGTCAAAGGGCAGCGCGCACGAGCTCGACAAGCCCCGCATCGAGGAGGAGGAGCTCGCCGCCTTGCCGACCGCCCAGGCAAAGATCGCTCAGCAGAACGCTGCTCTCTACCTCGAAGCGCTCGAGCGCTATGGCGCCGACGGATCAGGCCTCGACCCCGTTGCAGAGAAGAAGCTGAAGAGGAAGCTGGACCTGCGCATCATCCCGGCTCTCGCTGTGTGCTACTTCTTCTATGTGAGTGGGCGCTGTGGTGGTGGCATCGGGGGAGGGTGGCGTGGCTAACCCCCCCAGTACGTCGACAAGACGACATTATCCTATGCTGCCATCTACGGGTGAGTCACCTACTTTCCCAGTTCGCATGTGTCGCACGCTGCCCACATGCATGCGCACATGACTTCGGTGGGCAGGGGATCGCCGACCGGCATCTCGCGGCTCGAGACGGGATGAGTCGGGAAGTGGCGGTGCCTCCGTGATGTCGGGCGTGGAACGTGCCTCCATTCGGTCCGACATCGCTCCGTGTCCAGCCGTCTCGGCCCGTTGAACCCAAGCCCCACGGACTCGCTTGCTGTTTGTGGCACAGGGGCCTCGCTGACAGCAGTATCAAGGACGACATCAATATGGGCTCCACGGGCTATTCCTGGCTATCGTCAATCTTCTACTTCGGTTGGCTCGCGTGGGCTATCCCCTCCAACCTGATCATGCAGCGCTCTCCTCCCGCCTACTACCTGGCGTTCAACATCTTCTGGTGGGGCGCTCTGCTCATGTGCCAGGCTGCTTCGACCAACTTTGCTGGTCTCGCCGCCCTCCGAGTCCTGTCCGGTGCGATGGAGGCCATTGCCGACCCCGCCTTCATGCTCATCACGTCTCAGTACTACACACGTTCTGAACAGCCCTCGCGCATCAGTGCCTGGTACTGCGCGAACGGCATTGGTGTTGCTGGTGGCGGTCTCATCGGCTATGGTATCGGCAACATTCAGGGAGCACTCCGGAGTTGGAGGTACGAGTTCCTCATCGTTGGCGCGTTCTGCTCCGCCTGGGCTCTCGTGCTCGCATTCGTGCTGCCCAACTCGCCGGCCAAGTTTAAGGGATTCAGCCACGAGGAGAAGCTCATGATGATTGCTCGAATTGCCAAGAACCAGACGGGTGTCGAGCAGAGGAGGATCAACTGGAAGCAGGTGCGCGAGGCGTACACTGATTACAAGACATGGCTTTTCGTGAGTAGCACGCGGCGGAGGGTCTGTCGACGAAGACAGCACGCTGACATCAGTTCACTCTGGGTCTCGTTGCTAACATCCCCAACGGAATCATCAGCAACTTCTCCACGCTCGTCATCAAGGGCCTTGGCTTTGACGAGCTAAAGACCTGTCTTCTCGGTATCCCGCAAGGCGCTCTGGTTGTGATCTGGATCGGCCTCGGAGCCTTCGTGAACGCCCGCCTGCCGAAGAACTCGCGCACGATCGTGTGCATGCTGTTCATGATCCCCACCATTGCCGGGGCGCTCGGCTTCCTCCTCTCGCCGGAGAAGGCGTACGTCGGCCGCCTGATCTGCTTCTACCTGACCGGAAGCTACCAGGCGAGCTTCGTCATCTCTCTCTCGCTCATTACGTCCAACACCGGCGGACAGAGCAAGAAGATGATCGTGTCGGGCATGATCTGGTTCGGCGCGTGTATCGGCAACATCGTCGGCCCCTTCTTCTGCAAGGAGTCGCAGAAGCCCCGATACCCTCTCGGCATTGGCGCGCTCCTCGTCGCCAACTGCATCGAGCTCGCGCTCTTCTTCGTGTTCCGCTACGCTTTCGTGATTGAGAACAGGAAGAAGAAGAAGCAGCGCGAGGAGGCGGAGGCCAACGGCACGCAGCAGATTGCGGCTGACACGGCGTTCGCCGACATGACGGACAAGGAGAACGTTAAGTGAGTTGTTTTCCACTGGAATGGTACTGACACTTTCAGCTTCGAGTACGTCTACTAGGCGCAAGGGTTCCGAGATTTGTAGAGGAGAGCAGTCAAGAGATAATACGTTGTGGAATCAGAAGTATGCAGCAGTCACATGGAACGGCGCGGTAACCCAATGGAGTTTGGCCGCATCATCAAGCGGCCAGCTCACACCCCATCGCATAGACGAGCTCGGTGACTCATGGAGAGCCTCGATACACATTAAGCCCTCCGAAGCCGCACGGACGACACGCGGGAACGTCGCATGTCACATCCGGACGCGGGCTTATCACGGTAACCCAGGTCAGGTGACCCGGTTAGTGTCGGCATATTCTTGCCTGCCCACCCGGGCCCGCTAACATTTGTGCGTAGAGCTTGCGTTGCCTCTCGTGCGCGCGCGTGCGTACCTGAGTGCGTCGGGCTAGGGGCGGGCGTCAACCAGATCTGATCAGCAGACTCGACTGCCGGATCTGTCGCCTGCCGAAGACAATATAACTCTTCTCCCAGGAGGTGTCTCCCGATGATCTTTTTTCTTGCCACCCTACACCATGGTGACCGAACTACCCTCTCTCCCAACGCACGCTACGAACGCACCTCCGGCTGACGTCGACGCTGCGGCCGTTGCATCGACCTTCGTCTCGCAGCTGTCCGCCGCCGCCGAGGCAGCACAGGCCGGGGACCGCTCAAAGCTGCAGGGCCTCCTTGCCTCACCCGGATATTGGCGTGACGTCCTCGCCTTCTCGCGCGACTTCCGCACCTTCCATGGCGTAGAGGTGGGCCAGGCAGCTGCCGAAACGTTCCCAAAGGCGCAGCCACACAACTTCAAGGTTAAGGCTCCCGAACCGTTGCTCGAGTCGCCCTTCCCCGACGTCAGCTGGGTGCGCGTGCACTTTGGCTTCGACACCACCGTCGGCGCCTGCTCCGGAATCGCGCGACTTGTGTACGAGCGCGGTCAGTGGAAGGCGTACACTCTGTACACGCTGCTCGAGGAGGTCGCCGGCCACCCGCAGCAGGTGGGGCGCAACCGCCCCCGCGGTCAACACAACGCAGCCGAGCCGTACGACGAGCGTCGCGCGCGCGAGGCCGAATTCGCCGACTCCGATCCCGATGCTCTCATCATAGGCGCAGGACACAACGGCCTAGCATGCGCGGCCGTGCTGCGCTCGTTCGGAGTGAACTCCCTCGTCGTGGACCGATTCTCGCGCGTCGGCGACAACTGGCGTAAGCGCTATGCGTCGTTGTCGCTGCACGACCCTGTCTGGACAGACCACATGCCCCTCATGCCGTACCCGCCCAACTGGCCCGTGTGGATGCAGGCGGGCAAACTCGCCAACTGGCTCGAGGCATATGCCGAAGCACAGGAGTGTAACGTCTGGCTTGAGTCTACCACCGACCCTTCGAGCACAGTGTGGCTTCCCGATGAGGGAAAGTGGCAGGTCACAGTCCTGCGCGGACCGCAACGCATCCCTCGCACGATGAAGGTCGGGCACATCGTGATGGCGACCGGTATCGGAGGTGGCAAGGCCAAGCTGCCGCCCAAGGTTCCAGGTCAAGACGCCTGGGAGGGCACCATCGTGCACAGCAGTGCGCACGCGGGTGGGCGCCAGTGGGAGGGGAAGCGCGCTCTGGTTGTTGGCGCATGCACGAGTGGCCACGACATCAGTGTCGATCTCAGCAACTGCGGTGCGGATACTACTATGCTCCAGCGTTCTCCCACGTTCATCATGACGATCAAGAACGGCCTCCCCCTCCTCGACGGCGGGCTGTTCACCGAGGAGGTCCTCGAGACGCTGTCCATGGACGATGCGGACCGTATCGCTGACTCGCTACCTAAGCAGGTGGGGAAGCTCTTCCATCAACGCATCGTCAACCAACTTGCGGAGGTAGACAAGGATATCCTCGACGGGCTGAAGAAAGCGGGATTCCGCACTTGGAAGGGGCCCGAGGGTACTGGCTGGCTGTTCCGTGAGTGGCTAAGTATGAGGTGTTGGCTGACGGTCAGTTGCTTACGAGCGCGCTGGTGGATACTACTTCACCGCCGGCGAGAACAGCGGCTCTCAGAAGATCATCAAGGGCGACATTAGGGTGCGCCAAGGAGAGATCGCTTCCTTCGGCCTGGGGAAGAAGGTCGTATTCAAGGATGGGTCGGAGGACGAATTCGAACTCGTGGTGTTCGCCACAGGCTACACCGGCATCCAGGATAGCACGCGCGAGGCGCTCGGAGAGCAGGTCGCCAGCCAGATGGGTAAGGTCTGGGGCCTCGACAGCGAGCTCGAGGTGAACGGAGTCGCACGCCCTGCCGGCGTCCCCCACCTGTTCTTCACGATCGGCAACTTCATGATGTCCCGCTGGTTCTCGAGGCGTATCGCGCTGCAGATTGTGGCTGACAGAGAGGGCAAGTGGGGTGACGAGTACAAGACAAAGTAGGAGCCACCCGATAGTTCACATGAGTCTGAAGATCAGAAGTTTGGGTCAGTACAAAGCGAAGACAAGTTCAAAGGACATGGAGAACAGGGCTCATCGGAATCGGTGCCGGAAGGTCTCAGTTTCACCGATTAGGGGGACACAATTTCTGCCGCGGCGTAATTGTACATGAGGTGATCAGTTATCGGCCGTGATTGCCCAGAGTTGTGCCCAGTCAGGGGATCACGCGGCATGCAAATTTGTGCTATCTCACTTCGGCTTACGTTTCTGGCTTGGCAACTTGACGTCAGCCCTTCAGATCGTGCGAGATTGCGATCGATTGCGTCGGGCAGGACCCACACTACCATGCTCTGTCGGCGCAGTCGGCAGTGGTGAAGTTGTCGACACTGAAGCGCTGAAGCCAATGCCATCCCGAGCCCTCAGTACCCCGCTCTGCAGCGGCTCCGGACCATGGGGTGTTTTCTGTCTGTGCCTCAGACGACCGCTCCGCAAGATTCGCCGAAACCATGCTCCGGAGTCTCCGCGATCTCAGTGAGTGTCACGGACGCGGGCTACGTCGTCAATGTCCGTGCTCCGGACCATCAACACAATCATGCATCAGCCTAACGCAGAACCATGCTCGGGTCAGTGATCCGGTCGGCCAACGGCCCAGGGTGGCGTTTCACAATCTCAGGATCCAAGCGCGCCACTCGCGGAAGGGATGATCAAGGTTTTGGACTGACTCTTCCGCCGCCAAACAGCAGCCCGCGGGTGTTAGGTTCCTCTAGGTCGCCGCTTGGGTCCGTAGCGGACAGACGATGATTCAGAGTATTTGGAAGCTTGCAGGTAGCAAATTTGCTAATGGCCGCTGGTAGCTGGGGAGTGCCCGCCGCAACGAGCTCTGAAGTGGCGGTTTCCTTGACCAGGCGTATGGTGTTCTCTGCGAAGAAAGCATAGTATCGCTTTCACTCGAGCTGCTGTTAGCAACTACTCTTGTTAGGGGGCTTGAGCCATGCACATCGTTGTGTTAAGGTGCCAGAGCTCAGAGGGCGAGGGATGCCACTCGACTGCGCAGACACTCGTTAAGCTCGGTTCTTACGAGAACCTGGAGGCACTGTGGTATGCTTGATTCAAACAAACTGCGAAGGTGCTGCGTGATAAACAGTAAGCTCAAGAGTGCGCAGACATCAGATAAGAAGGATTTCTGCAGCAGAGGACGATGGCTCTAGAGCGCTGATGGCATGCGGGTGAAAAGTCTATCTAAATGTCCATCATACGAAATGAGTGTCGTACAGCCTGTACTCTGATTATACTCGATAATGTCCGTCTATCAGGTGCGCTGACAAGCGCCAGTGTTGGGATGCGCTTAAACGAAGCACTTGCCGCCGATGCACTGGGCGTTGGGGCCAAGAGTGGCAGTGCAGTCGACACCGACGGTGGCGTTGCCCTGGGCGGCGAACGAGCCGTGGAGGCATCCACCGCAACGCTGAGCCTCGTTCTGGGTGTCGGTGCACTCAAAGTGGGTCTGGTCCTCGGCGGAGATGTAGCAGTTCTCCCAGCCGAGCTGGTTGCAGGTGGCGGCGGACTCCTCGTAGGCGACGGCGGGGTCGATGGTCTCACGCTTGCGGAGGCCAGAGGGAGCGGGGCCGCCGGTGCCGGTGGTGTAGATGTAGAAGGTGTTCTGGTCACAGCCGCCAATGCCAGAAGCCTGAGTGGGGTCGGAAAAGCAGTTCCAAGACGAGCAGATACCGATGTTCGAGGGGTGGGTGACCATGTACTGAGAGCCAGAGCAGCCGCGGCGGAAGATGTCACAGATGAACCACTCCTTGAAGATGAGCTTGTCGCGGACCGAGGAGAACGAGGCGCCGCGAGTCGAGAGACCCTGGGCGCAACCCTTGAACTGGTACTTGGTGCGGAGCATACGGACGTCCCAGTAGGCACCGGGGCACTGGTTCGGGAGGCCGTGAGCATAGCCGTCCTTCTTGAGGTTGATGAAGATATAAGCCTGAGGAGACGAGATCGAGCAGCGGCACTGGCCACCACGGAAGTACGAGAAGCCCTTGCCCTTGGACTGCATGCAGAGGTCGGCGCACTCGTCACCATTCAGAGCCTGGAACTTCTTGCCGAAGTGAGTGCCCCAGGTGGAGCAGTCGTTGTAACAACCGATGAAGGCCTGGTTGTTGCCGTCGCTGGGAAGCAGAGTACGCTTCTGGAGACTGTTGGCGGCATCGGTGGCGGGGAGGAAGGCCGCGAGGGCGGTGATGAAGAGGGATCCGAGCAGCATTTTGAGCCGTGCGGGAGATTACAAGAGGAGGGGAGGGAGTAGAGAGAGTAGAGAGGTAGGTTGAGCAATTTCCACAGCTTCGACCTCTTCTTTTATAACAGTCTATTCGCTTTCATCGAGTGAGAGGCTTCTCTGCTCTGCGTCCCCGTAGGAGGTAGTCCCCGACACCGCGCAGGGCCGTGCCCCGACGGCAGGTCTGCCACTTAACGAGATGCCGCCAGGCATACCCTAGGAACGTGACTAGGATATCGAGCGGACCACACGGGCAGTGGTAGGGAGCGGAAGGTGCTGAAACCATGAGCGAGTGCTTGGCATGCAGGTCAAGCGTCACGCTGATTTGCTCTCAGACCTTCAGCTACGGGCATGATGGCTCGTAAGCTGGCCGTAGGACTGCTGAGTGGCTTGCAAGGCTGCCGTGGTAACAATCTACGTCCCTCGCCGAGTCTTGCGGGTGGACACAAGTTCCGCTGCCGTATGACGCTCCCGTGCACCTGGCCCAGGGTCGAGGTTGATCCTGAAGCTCTTATCGCAATTCAGCAGCAATGCTGACCATTCTCAAGCAATTCAGGTGAGCAGAAACATGCTTGCCCGGTACCCTGTGCGATATGCCAGCCAGCATGTGCATGTCCTGCATGGTCCAGCATGGCCAGCATGCTGACTCGTGTTCGCCCTGAAGATCGAAACGAGTGTGTCGCGTCCAGCTCTCCTGGAGGGATCCCTCCCCGGCATGACGTACCAGCTCGCGAACGCTGTCTCACCGCGGTACCGGGATTGTCGGAGGACTAGCGCGTTCACGGTGCACGGCCGCCGGATCAGCTGGCCTCGGTGGGCAGACACCTGCTCAGCCCATGCCGGCAGAATGCGCACGCCTGTCCGTCCCCGTCTCCTCACCTAAACGGCAACAAGCATAACACCCTAAAAGTTCGTACTCTCTGTGGAGCTTTACATGTAGAAGCGGCGCTCGGTGAGTGTGCGTGTTGCGACAAGGACAGAATAGACGGCTACTGGCAGCGGAAGGCTAATGTTCTTCCCTCTATCGGTCATGAGGGTGAACTCTAATGCACCGCTCACTCGCCGGAGCTGCGATAGACCAGAACTCTAATACGCTGGCTGGGGTACGGCCGAACGCTAAGCACTCCCACGAGAGAGCCTTTTGCCTGCATCCCCAATCAGATAGTCAGCAATCTCAGACAAGCCGTTCACATTAGAGTTTGTTCTGACAGCATTCCAGTGCCCGTCGTGCCCGGAAATGGCCCGCGAGCGTCGGCAACTCGGCCCTCTGGCGGAGACACTGACGGCAGACAGAGACAAGGTTCCGGACAAGTATGGAAACAACACCGTTTGACTTAAAACGTCCTGGCTGCCGTAAACGCCTCGTCGGCCACTCTGAGAGCGGCCACTTCGAATCCAGCTGGGGTGACTTTCTGGTGAGCATGACGAGAGATGATGTGCGTATGCGTGCGGCTTGCGGCAAGGGACGGAGGGGCTGCAGGCAGATGTGACTCCCTCATACCTCTCAGGGCGCCGGAACAACGACTGTTCCTGAGCTGCTGTTTGAGAATGGGTGAGCGCAAATCAACGGACATGCTGTCTTCTTTCCGCTCTCGAGACGTCCTCACGTCCTCAGGTCCCGACTGTCTGCTCTCAGCAGTGCAGCTCCTATGGCGGATGGGGAGATGTCTGGAGACGGACGACCCAAGACAAGGTTCTACCTGTCTGTATCCGACATATCCGACAATTCATGTGGTTGCACCCGGGTCATCGCCGATCCTCTGTTCTCCTCTCTGCCAAGGACATACGTCTGCACGCGTTGGAGAGCTCGGGCAGCCACACTCGTGCTTCGGGCGCCGGAGCGTGTCATGGGGTACTTGTAGTCGTTGTTGCTTATTGCGGACCAATTCACGAGAACCTCAACGTCACACGCGCATGTTGACGGCTCTTCCAAGTCTCGAGTGTTGTCATTCGACCCCTCGCACAAGTCTCATGTGGGCCTCGTGTGCCTCTGTGTTCATTTCGGCATGAATCGCATTGGGCATGCACCCCTCTTCTCCGCCTGGATACCAGGGCTATCATCTCGAGCCCCAAATCTCCGAGCCCCAGCAACCGCCGTGCAACCAAGCAGGACATGCAGGATACTGGATATCCATCAGAACATTCTACTCATCCTTCCGAAGCCTGCGCCTGGTGGAGCGGCGCGGCGTCTGGACGTCTGCCTCGCGGATCTCCGTCACGACGGTGTCCTCTGCGATCTCGCCCAGAGACTCCGGGGTCTCGCGTCCGATGCCGAGGAAGTAGAGGATGCTGGCACCGTGAGCTTGTGCGCCTTAAGCGTTGCACATGGAATGCTTATTTGCTAGAAGCTGACCGAAGGCAGTGCTTGGCCGAGCTTGGGTCGAACTTGACTCAAGCTTGAGCTTGTCACCTCACCGGCCGGAAGCCCAGATGACACAGGCGGGCAGTTACCGACTGCCATCCAGCGGCTGCCCGCGGAAGACGGCGGTGCAACCTTGTCACCTCCCCTCCTCCCGGAAACTCCGGGACATCAGTACGGCATCGCCGGCCGCGCGTCGGCTTCTCTTTAACCTTTACGCAGCCCGGCACCCGTCCCCTGACCAGTGTCTGGTGTCTGTTCCAGCAAACTTTGAGTGACTCACCGCATAGTGAAGAGCATCGCTGTGATGGACGCATTCCCGTGCATAAGCTGCGTCCAGCGGTCCGGGTGCGTCACCAGGCCACCGGGGAGCGGCCATAGAGTGAGGAAGATGCTGCCGTGAGTTCAGTCTTCTCTCAACATCGAAGTACTACCGTGACCGCACTCACTGGGTCACATCGGCCACGGCAAGCGGAATCAAGAGGCCCTTCACGAGCCGCTCCTGCAGCGCGGGCGCCTGCTGCTTGAAGATCGGGAAGAGGGAGAGCGAGATAAGCGCGAGCACGAGGAAGCCTGGGGTTAGCGCTGCTGGTTCGGCATCGCGGGGCTATGTCGACGTTGCGTTCAACGTTTCCAACTTGTCTCAAACTGATTCCAGCGCCCGGCTCAGTTGATGCATCGCCTTCTGTTCGGCCACGCTGATCCACGCGCCCATCTCATATCCCCCGCCGATTTCCGCAAACTTCACACTTGCAGCTCACGACAGAGGAAGAGCAGCTCCTCTACCCCCATCTGCACTCCCTCCACTGACAGCACGATACTCACAAGATCCCAGACATCCAACTAGCATCTGTCCACGTAAAGTTCCGCCAATGTGCGAAGTGAACGGCTCCTCGCTCGTTGGCAGCAGATCGGCCGCATAAGTCTTGGGCCGGAAGATGGCGTACGCCGCGCCGGCGAGGGCGAGGGCCTGGCTGTCAGCTGTGACTCTCTGGCGTCCAGCCTCCTCCAGGGAACCTCGGACCGATCCAGGCAGCTACTTTGCTGGTCCGATGGATGCCGGAGCTGCAGGCACTTTCGGGAGCTTCCTGCGATCATGGATGGCGCGGATGGGAGCTGGGAGACCGCATTTCCGCCAGCCATTGCCCGTCCGTCCGACATCCGGAAGCTACAGCCCTTCCTCTGTGCCACACTCCGCCGAATTGCTACTCACAGGCTCGACCAGCCAGAAGAAGTAGAAGTAAGCCGCGGGCAAGCAGTCGGTATCACCCAGAGCCATCTTTGCTTGATTATCTCCCTTTGCTTGTCGTGGAAGAGAAAGAAAATAGTCGAGAACGTCGAGAACGTCGAGAACCGTCGCTGTGAGAAACCACTTTCAAATGACCGAGGAGATGAGTATTTATTTGTTTACGTCGTCCGGTCCTGTCGTCCTTCCACTCTCGCCGTCCTCGCCCGTCGCTCGACGTACGGTGACGTCGCGAGGGCGGTAAGAGCCGTACGAGCCCCGCGCGCCCCAGGGGTGCCTGGGAACTTTGGGCTTGGACGCCGATCACGTGCAGTCTACCTCGACGACGAGACCACCTTACGTAACGTAAGGTGAATGGAAGAAAGGCACGTGGGCTACGCGTCCCCTCCCTACCCCGCACTCGTGAACAGAGCCTGTTGGGTAAATCTCAATTGATTGGTCGTGTGCGAGACATCAAGACGCGCTCGGACTGTAGATATTCGAACGACTGCACGGTCGCACTATGGTTTCGAACGGGACGGGAAGTCGAGGAGGAGAAGACTTTTCGAATGAGTGCACAGGACGTGCGAGCGAGCCTGAGTGTCCCGAGAGCGCCGGGTGGAGCGGGCACAAGCGAAGCAACCAGCCACCGGCTCCCAGCTCCCGAGCCCCGATCATTGTGTGCGTCAGAACCAAACAAGGATAACGTTGGAATGGACACAGCATGACCTGTGTTCTCAACGATAGATGTGTCTCGTTGATGAGCAAAACAGCTTAGCCAACCAGCGATCAGCCACGCCCGGTGCGTTCTCCACCAACGGCCGCGCCGCTGGATGGAGAATCAAGGACGCCACAAGCCACCCTTTGTCGTCGAGCTCGGTGGCGTCGCGGCTGCGGCCGGCATACATCGGCATCTGCGTGCGGCACCGGCAGCATGCAGTACATGCAGCAGGAAGCGCAATGCATGACATTACTTTGTGGGCGGTTTAGACCGTAGCGTAAGCTCCTGACACCTGGACCCCTGTGACCAGATCGCGAACGGTGAACGACCAACAAGACACTGCCAACGCAGATAGTGCCAGGGAATGGGGTCTCGAGCGCCCCGCACTTTGCTCGCGCGTCTCGGCCACCTCCGGCGACCATGGCGCACAGTGCGCACCCCCATCCCTTTGATCCAAGATTTCGAATTTGAAGCCCAAGCAAGTCATCGAGTCAGCCCTTCCTTTTGGTCAGTCTTGTCAGTGTAGCCGGGATGACGACTGGCTACAGCCAGCATAGTCCCCTTCTGCTGATCCGTGCTTGCTCCTAAACTTCGCGCTAGCTCGAAGGAAGGTTCGCCGGTCGCCGCAGGGTTTTGCTAGTGTTCGGCGAGCGCGCCGGCAGCAAGCTCCGAGCCGACCGGAGTGGCGAGTCTATTATGGAAACAGTGCATGACAGTGGGTAAGCTTTTGTACAAGGCCGATGGTGCTGGCCGGGTGAGGTTCGTAAAGATATTGACACAGTTGTAGTGTAAAAGAGGCGGGAAGAACTTGATGCGATGGAGTGCAAAGGTGAAGGTTCGTGTCGTCACACGACCAGGGGTTGTTGGTGAGGGGGCTGGCAAATTTGCAGTTTGCAGTGGGTTTTGAGGTGTCTCAACGTTGCAACGAGCGTTGAGCAAGCACGATGCCGAATCATGCTTAGGTGAAGAGGCGCGCGGCCTTGTCTCCGAGCGAGGAGCGGTACGCGTCCACGGCGGCGGGGGCGGTCATGTCGGGCTGCTTGGCGGCGCGGGAGATTTTGCGCAGTTCAGCGAGCGCGGCCTCGGGGGTGAGGTCGTCACCCTCGCTTGGCGGGGGAAGGGTCGCCTTCAGCAGCTCCTCGAGGTGGGAGTCCTCGTCGTTCTCGGGGAGAGAGGCAGCGGCGGCGGCGACGGGGTGGGTGCGGCACAGCTTGCCCGGAGGCATGCAAAGTGCACGCGCTCCGAGAGGGGTCGCGGGGATCACGGGGTTGACATGACGATGGAGGCTGGCTGTGCGGGTGTGACGGATGAGGCGTGCGGTTCCGATAGGCATTCTCTTGTTGGATGTGGTAGATGTCGCGAGTAAGTTTTCAGAGTGGTGAGTGATGGATGGATTCGCGAGTGGTAAGTTGGACGAGTCGAGAAGTATGGTTGTCAAGACGAGATGGATGCCCACTGTCTTTTGCTTGGGAGGCGTCGCACTTGGCCGGCGTTCAGAAGCGTAGGCAGGGCACTGTGCGAGATTTTTCGGTGTGGGGCCCGAGACTTTGAACCGGGGAAGCGTGTCATGGGCGGGGCAAGCAGGCAGTTGTCGGCTTTGTGATTGGCTGCCTCAGCTCCACAGTCGTCTATCCTGCATTTTCCTCGGCAAACACCCACTGAACGCCGCAGCATCCCTGTCCACCGTGGGAGCCTCTCCTCCACTTTCCCGTCTATCCCGGCAAATGCCCGTCCACGGATCGGGCATTGTGCACGTGACCTGGGCCTGGCCAAGCATCAGCAATGACGTTGGGTGGCCATTAAGATACCGATGGCCCGCAACCTCCGCACTCTGTACTTCTTACTCGATATCCCCTCACAGCGTGACATCACACACGACAACCGTCGATCATTACGTGACACACACCTCCGGACCCGACCGCTTGTCTGTGGCGGTGTGTCTCTGAATGCTGCAGCGGGTGAACGACCCACTCCTGAGCGTCGTGTTCTGAGGAATGCCTCTCTTGCTTCCGAACGAGCGCTCGGGAGACCCGGCACACTTCATCGGTCCAGGATCCAGGACCGGGGCAAAGTGGCACCGTGCCATTCTATCTACTCATGAATGGCACATTACCCCCACTCGATCGTTACCGACAGCCGCGACTGCCGCGATACGGCTCTTCGTCGCTCTAGAGCCCGGGTCCGAGAACGCTCCCAACCTTCCCAACCTCGCTCAGCTGACCATGACTTGCTCCTGAAGTACTCATATCTCTGTCACAACAGGCGTCACGTTTGCGTCTGTCTCGGTTGCAATCCTGTGCAGACTGTCTTGGCGCTCGGAGCGCCTGACACATATATAAAGCGCTGTCTCGAGGAAGGATGTTGGCACAAGTCTGTCTGCAGCACAGTAAACATGCGCTTCTTCCTCACACTCATCTCAACTCTGTTCCTTCTTCTCGGCGTCCACGCCGGTCGTTTCCAGTGGCCCTCTGGACCCGAGAATGGCGGCTACCTGGGGGTACCTCACGGCGGGTCCGGCACAAACGCTCAAAATGGCTCGCAGGTTTATGCGTGAGTAGACACATGGGCAAAGCTGACAACAGCACCGGGCCAGACTCACGCTACACCGATAGGTACATCACCAGCGGTTGGTTCATTGAGGGTGAACATATCCGAATGTGGTCGCACGGCAAGCTTTGTCTGGATGCCGGATGGGGTGAGTCTCCAGCTGTACTTCCTTCCAAGCGCAATGGCTGACGCCCAGACGCGGGTTACGGCACAATCCTCAAGATCTGGAAGTGCTTCGACAACCACCCTCCCCAGCGCTTCAAGTACGAGAATGAGCGCATCATTCACATCCCGACTGGCTTCTGCGTCGATGTCAAGGACGGTGACCGCCAGAACCTCCAGCTCTGGAAGTGCTTCGACGGGAACACGAACCAGAGGTGGCGCGCCTCCGGGAGTTTCACACCGCCCGCGTTGAGCACTTGAGCGAGCGTGAGACTACCAAACGTCAGTAAAGCGTTCTTCGCCGGCGTTGGCATGATGACGGACAGTTGAGCAATTGAGACGAGGTATATAATATGCAATAGACATTGCTTCGGGTTGCTTGGGGTCGGGGCAGCCGTGGAAAAAGTCGAAAGCAGCGAAGGCAGTCAGTCTCCAAGCTTAACTGCCTCCAGAGAGAGAGAGTTAGCTGATTGCTCACTTGTGCACAGATGCACCCATGAGCCGTGAACTGTTGCTGGTGGAGGCGGACCACTTTGGTTCCGCTCGCTGGTGGACTCCCAAGCTTGATCTCCTGTCCTGTTTTGTTTCCAATTGCCCGGTCTCACTAACATGGAGCTTCAAAGTGATCACGCTCGGTGTTACCGCCCGCGAATCGGCCGTTCGATGCCGCCTGCACACTGACAAGCGCACGCTAACAGCTGATAAGCATCGGAACACGCGAGGCAACACCTGCACCCATAACGTGAGTGGCCGACGCGATGACGCCTTCCGCCGCCGGCGTGAACTCATCAATGGCGAATATCACCCCAGGCACACATCATCCCAACCTTTCCAGCCAGTGCAGTGCTTGCAGTGACTACTACCATATTACGACGGGTGTGCCGATGGACGACGCAGCATCGGCACCATGCACTCGGCACGCGTGCGCGCCGAACGCGCTCGATCACGCACCGCATTAGGACAGCCTGCATTGGCAACACCGCTGCCTTAGCCTTGGGTGCTCGGAGGAACTCCGGAGACTCATAAGAGCGAGCTGCGATGCACTGATGTCCCACACTAACCTCGTCACCATGGCCCGTACCATTCGCACAGTCATCATTGGCGGTGGCCTGTCAGGCATCACCCAGGCGATCCGTCTGAAGAAGGAGCTAGGCGACCGCGTCCAGATCACTGTGAGCCCTTCCTCTTGTGGTTTCGCTGACCCCAGATCCTCGAGAAGAAGGGCTCTCCCGGCGGTGTGTGGCGTGACTCGATCTGGCCCGAGGCAGGCGTCGACGTCCCGATCCACCTGTACACGCTCGAGACGGACCTCGAGACCGACTGGCGCGAGTACTTCGCCTTCCAGCCCGATGTTCTTGCGTACTGGCTCCGTCTGGTCGACAAGTACGAGCTGCGGGACTCGTTCGTCTTCAACTCGGAGTACGTCGGGTCGCACTGGGACGAGCGCACGCAGACTCACAGCGTGACCATCCGCAACACGAAGACCAAGGCGCAGACCGACATCACGTCCGAGGTGCTCATCTCCGCCACTGGCCCGCTCGCAAAGCGCAAGTTCCCCAACGTCCCGGGACTCAAGGAGTTCAAGGGCGCGTGGTTCCACAACCTCGACTGGGACGGAAGTGTCAAGCTCGAGGGCAAGCGCATCGCTGTTGTCGGTAATGGCTCTTCTGGTGTCCAGATCGTACCCGGTCTCGCCAAGCTCCCCGGCACGCAGGTTACGCACTACATTCGCTCGGGAGGCTACTTCATCCCCAAGATCCAGCGCGAGTACACGCCCTGGGAGCGCTTCGCGTTCCAGTGGATCCCGGGATACCTGCGCTGGCACCGCTTCGGCATTCTCCAGGAGGTAAGCTAGGAGTCATCGTTTCCAGCTGACCGCAGCACGACCGTCACTGGTCGATCAAGTTCGCGGGCGACAACAAGCAGCGCGAGCAGGACGAGCGCGAGCTGCTCGCGTACCTCCGCGCCAAGGCGCCTCCCAAGTACCTCGACGCTTTGACCCCGACGTGGCGTGAGTTGATCGCCGTAGACACCGCTAACTCGCAGCTCTCGGCACGAAGCGTCCCCCTCTCGACCTCGGCTGGCTCGACAGTCTGCACTGGGACAATGTCGAGCTCGTGAACGGTCCTCTCGAGTCCGTCGACGCCACCGGCATCACCGTGAACGGCAAGCACCGCGACCACGACATCATCGTCTACGCCACGGGCAGTGACATCGGCGCGCACGGCCTGGGTGCCAATACCCGTCTCTTTGGCGAGGGCAACCTCGAGCTGGAGCAGTACTGGACGTCGATCGGCGGTCCCCAGGCGTACGCCGGTATCGCTGTTCCCCGTTTCCCGAACTACTTTACTATCATTGGCCCTAACTCGGTCGCGGGAAGCTGGGGATACACTGCACTTCGCGAGACTGCCGCCGTTGCTCGCATCGTCCGCGAGCTTCTCGAGTACAACCTCAGTAGCGTGCAGCCGAAACAGGCCGTGTTCGAGCACGAGAGCGAGGAGATCCAGAAGGAGCTGAACAAGGCGGTGAGTAAACTGGCCTGCATATTGGTCAGGGATAGTATAGCCCACGCCTGAGCCGGCTTCAGAACGCAGCTGTTGTACTCAAGCTGACATCAGACCATCGCGGTTGCCGGAGTGGACAACTACTGGCGCTCTCCCGCTGGCCGCATCACCGTCAACTCGCCTTTGTCCGGTCTCGGCCTGTGGTGGAGGACGCAGCGTACGCGCTGGGGCGACTGGGATGCTGTGCGCCTCGTGAAGGGCTCGGACGGCAAGACGCGCCTGCAGCACGTCGATGTCCTGGCCATCAAACGCCGGCGGGCAGCCGTCAAGGCGCTCCTCGTTGCCGCGCTGGGCGCGACGCTGTACAAGCGATGGGACGCGGTGGTTGCCGCCTTCGAGTGGGCCGTGAAGGAGTCGGGAGCCGACAATCTGCTGCAGCACATTCGCGCTTAGATGGAATGAGTAACGAGTTGTACACTGTCATGAAAAATGGGTAATGGAAGTTATGCAGATTATGCAAAGTCATGCAAGCCCATGCTAAGCCAAGCACGCCACACCCCTGGTTATCGGTGCGCTGACATGGGTGCATTCCTTCTTCTGTCCCTTGAGAAGGTTGTTGGGATCTCGCAGCCTCGACGCACCGGCGCTTAGTTCTACCGTCAGTTCTGCCGTGCGTTCTGCCGGACGTTCCAGGCCGGGTCGAGCAACGAGTAGCAAACGCAGAACATGCCGCGTCCATCATCTACTCCTAGCGGTCTGTCCTAGCTCTCCTAGCTGTCCTATCGCCGTGCACGCCGGATCCTGCCACCATGGCATCGTACAGGGCGGTCTGAACAAATTTCGGGCCGGTTTGGACATCGCGTGGTCTACCCCCAGACCAATAGCCAGGCACAGCAGCCGGGCCCCTTTCAGTGCGGGCGTCACATGACTAGCGTCGGGCATGACGCCGGCCAGCACGAGTGAGCGCTTACCGCCATCGGTCAAGTGCGAGGCCGCAGCCTGTAGGCCGTCAAAGGTACGAGACTCGTCGCGGCACATGAGCACATGAACGCGCGGGCACACATTGACTTACATCTGTGACACGACTACTCATACAAGCCGCACGACTCAGTCTCTCGTGCTTTCCCCTCTCCATCCACCATATTCCCATCTACTAGACGTCTCGCGATGGCTGCCCTCGACGCTCGCGCGAGGCTCGCTGCTCTCCGCGAGCTCATGCGCGAGCGCAACATTGGTGTATAGTGAGTCTTCCCTCTTATCAACAAGCCAGGCTGACGATAGCGTTGTCCCCTCTGAAGATGCCCGTGAGCTGAACTGTTTGGATGTGCGAGCTAACCCCAGACGCCTCCGAGTACCTCGCTCCTTGCGATGCGCGCCGTGCATACCTCACCGGCTTCACTGGTTCCGCCGGCTGTGCTGTCGTCACCCAGACCGAGGCGCTGTGTTGGACCGACGGACGATACTTCCTCCAGGCCGGAAAGGAGCTTGGCGATGAGTGAGCTAGGCATTCGAGACAACTAGCTAACGTCCAGCTGGACTCTGATGAAGCAGGGCATGCCCGATGTGCCGTCCTGGAGCGCTTGGCTCAAGGAGCTGGGTCCTACGACTCGCGTCGGTATCGACCCCCACGTCCTCTCGGCGGCGGACGCGAAGCCCCTCTCCGAGGCGCTCGCCAAGGACCCGACCCGCTCTCTCGTGCCCGTGAACGAGAACCTCGTCGACCTCGTCTGGGGCCAGGGCCGTCCCCCTCGCCCGTCCAACCCGATTTTCCGTCTTGGCGATGAGTACGCCGGCGAGAGCGTTGGCTCGAAACTGTCCAAGCTCCGCGAGAACCTCAGCAAGACTGGCTCTCCCGGAACAGTCATCACCAACCTCGACGAGGTCGCTTGGCTCTTCAACCTCCGCGGCAGCGACATCCCCTATAACCCCGTCTTCTTCGCCTACGCGATCGTGACCCGCGACGACGCTACGCTCTATGTCAACCCCGCCTCCGTGCCCCAGGACGTGCGCGACTACCTGTCGCAGAACAACGTCGCCGTCCTCGAGTACGACAAGGTCTGGCCCGCGCTTGCGTCCTGGCGCCGACTGATCGAGGAGCAGAAGGCGGCCGAGAAGGCCAAGGCTGAGGCCGAGGCTGCCGCCGATCAGGAGCGCAAGGACAAGCTCCCCACGCCCGAGCCGCCCAAGCCCGAACCCGCCGCTAACGGCGCCGGACCCAAGGAGAAGATCCAGAAGACGGACAAGGTGCTCATCGGGAACAAGACGAGCTGGGCTGTCGCCAACGCCCTCGGAGACCAAAACGTCGAAGCCCGCCGCTCCTGGGTCGAGGACGCCAAGGCGCGCAAGAACGCCGTCGAGATTGAGGGATTCCGCCGCTCTCACATTCGTGACGGCGCCGCGCTTGTGCGCTACTTTGCCTGGCTCGAGGAGGTGCTCGGCAAGGGTGAGACGATCAACGAGTTTGACGCCGCGACGCAGCTCGAGAAGTTCCGTAGCGAGAACAAGCTCTTCAAGGGCCTGTCGTTCGACACCATCTCGTCCACTGGCCCCAATGCCGCCGTCATCCACTACAAGCCTGACGAGGAGAACAGCGCCGTCATCGACATCAACCAGGTCTACCTCTGCGACTCGGGCGGCCAGTACATGGACGGTACGACGGACGTCACCCGTACTCTTGTGAGCTAGATAGTCGTCTCCCAGCTGACGCCAGCACTTTGGCACCCCCACCGCTGAGGAGAAGCGCGCCTTCACCCGTGTCGTGAGTTACCAACATGTGACTGAAAACTGACGCTGCAGCTCCAGGGCCACATCGGTACGCCGACTAACTCCTGGCATCGCTGACAACAGGAATCGACGAGATGGTCTTCCCGGCCGGCACGACGGGTTACGTTCTCGACACTGTCGCGCGCCGCGCGCTCTGGAAGGACGGTCTGGACTACCGGTAAGCTGTCTCGCGCGTGCTAAGCTGACCCCAGCCACGGCACCGGACACGGCGTAGGCCACTTCTTGAACGTCCACGAGGGCCCGCAGGGGATCGGCCCCCGCGTTGCGTACAACTCGATCGGGCTGCAGGAGGGCATGGTGCTCTCGAACGAGCCCGGCTACTACGAGGACGGCAAGTTTGGTATCCGCATCGAGTCGGTCGTGGCGGTCAAGAACGCCCCGACGGCGAACAACTTTGGCGGCAAGGGCTACCTCGAGTTTGAGAACTTCACCATGTGCCCGATCCAGGTCAAGATGATCGACCTCCGCCTCCTGTCCCAGGACGAGAAGGACTGGCTCAACAAGTACCACCAGGAGGTGCTTGCCAAGGTCAAGCCGGAGCTGGAGGCGCTCGGCGACCAGCGCGCCATCGCGTACCTGGAGCGCGAGTGTGAGGTCATCTAATCAGATCTTTGTGTTGGGCAGTGTGCAGTGTGTAGTCTGGCGCGAGCCGTCGCGCGTGCAGACAAAATAGGTTTCGTGGTTCGCATAATCGTGTTATGTATCGTTCCCTCTGACGATGGTCGCCCGCAATCAGTCGCGTTCGCAATTGGTGGACGGCCCGATCGAATGAGTGAGAGGTGTGCAGGGTGCCTGGGGCGGTGCTTTTGTCTTGGCACAATCTCTTCACTCCGCATTCCACCAGAGGTGAGACGAGGGGCCGGGAGGCTCGGCGTCACTGGTCTCGGCAATCTACAGGGTGGGCCACTGACAGTACTAGGCGTGCAAATGCCCAGGAAGCGCTAGTGGCTCGCATCGCCCCCCCGGCATGCCCGCGAGCCCCGCTACCATCCGGGTTGGCGTTGGGTTTGGCGTAAGAGACCGAGGCAGCCACCATCCGCCAAGTCGCCAAGACCAATTTGAGCACCGCGCGTCGACCAACTGCAACACAGGCAGATGCGCAGGCCATCGCGAGATCGCGCGTGCCCCCTTTCATGCGGGCGAGGGATACCAAGACAATGCGGAGACTCATGCCTCCTGTCCTCCCCGGAGTATATAACGATCAACAGCACCCGCTGATGCCCGCTCCCCACTCATTCTACTCACACTCATTGATACCACTCCCGTTCTGATGCTGCTCTCTACGTCCCTCTCGTTCGCCGTGCTCTCGGCTCTCGCCTCCGCCCAGAAGGCGGGCGACAAGCAGCCGACGCTCAAGTTCAACCGCGACCTAGACCCGCACGACGCCCAGATCCGCCTTGGCCCGCAGCCCGAAGCCTGGACCGCGTCCGGCAACGGCGACGACACAGTGTACACCACCGACTCGTCCTGGGGCCAGATGACGGTGAATCTCAAGTTCATCGGCGACTCGATCACGATCCACGGCAAGTCGGACAAGTACTGGACGCAGAGCGGGGGCGACTGGAAGTCCATCCTCTACGTGACGGGCACGGGCGGCCAGTTCCCGACCGACGGCAAGATTCTCGAGCAGCCGCTTTCCAGCACGGACATTGCCGAGTTCAAGAGCAACGACACGCGTGAGATTGACGTCTCCCTTGTCCTTGGCCAGAGCGACTGGACCATTTCGGGCGTCACGGTCGGCACTGGCTTCGTCACGGACGCGAAGAGCAAGGACGATGCGCGCAAGACCGAGGTCGACTTTGTCGAGGACGGCAAGGTCAACGCCGTCCTCGGCACAGAGGGCACATGGGAGGTCGCGGGCGAGAACGCAGTGTGCAAGGACAAGGCCAAGTTCCGCACCAGCATCCCCAAGGGCGTCGCCTACGTCGAGCTCGAGGGTGCGCGCGGCCCCGAGTCGAGGGAGTTCCAGCTGCACATCTTTGCCGACGACGGGGAGCAGATCTGGGAGACGATCGCGACCCAGTTCCCCACTGCGACCGAGTCGCTCTTCTTCTTCTCTCCCCTTGACCCCGCCAAGAAGTGGACCCTCGAGGTCGACTGCGTCGGACCCAACATTCCCAGCGGACAGAACCAGTTTGAGAAGATCACGTACTACTACGAGAAGACCCAGGCGCCGGCCGACGAGGAAAAGCCCGCCGCTGGTGCTGGTGCCGCTGACGCTGGAGACAAGGACAAGGCTGCTGCCTCGTCTACCGGCGGTGCCTCTGCTGGTCAGTCGTCTTCTGCCGCTGCTGCTCCCGCCGCCTCCGCCACCCAGAACAGCGGCGCCGCCGCCACTGGGCCCCTCGCCGGCCTCTTCGCCCTTGGTGCTGCTGCTGCCGCCTACCTCGCCCTCTAAGTCACCCTTCCACCAATTCATTTGATACCCCCTTCCTGAGTTTTTCCGGACACTGAAGTAATACCTCTCATCCCCCATTCCTTCCATACTCGTCGAGCAGTAGCACGTTGTTTGTTCCCATTCCGCAGTAGAGTCTCTCACATATGCAGGCAGCCCATTCAACCCAAGAGTCAACGAAGCCCGGATGCTCTACTGGGCACTCCCGTCCCATCGCTTCCAAGCGTTGCCGAGTACTCCCAAGCTCCGCTCAGCCCGATCCTCCCGAGTTGCTCGACTGACTTCCCACACACGCCCCGCATTCTCAGCTTGGCACGGCCAAGACAACTAGCCACCACCGGATGCCAAGCAGGGCCGGGGTGGCCAGATCCAGGAACCGTACCCTTTTTCGTCGCGATGGCCCCACTTGCACCAAGTGAAGATAGGAAAAAGTGGGGTGCATCAATAAGGTTCACTCAAATTCACGCACAGTGGAGAGCGTCCAGGCAACAACAATTTCCGAAGTGGAGGTCGTCCTCTCTCTCCGTACACACTCACACCATGTCCCGCGCCTCCTCCCATGACTCGCGGACACCTAGCGCCGCCCCCTCGCGCGTCTCGAGTCCTGCGCCGTCGGGACCGTCAGCCTCGGCGGGTCCCTCGGGCACAGCGACACCGCAAGTGACCGACATCTACCGCCCAATCGCGACCGCTATTCAAGTACGCCTCTCCCATTAGACTTACGCTGACAGCAGAAACCCCTCGCGGACCTGACGACGGCGGCATCAGGAGAAGCCGATCTCCCAGCTCTCCTCGGACTCGACAGCGCGACGTACAACTCCCGCCTGAGCGGGAAGAACCTCCTCCTTACCGATGTGCCGAGTGCGGCGAGCGAGCTCGTGACGGGCCGGAAGCGGAATCGCGGCGACCCCTCTGCGCTCGCGGCAACAAAGGCTGCGCAGGCAGCCGAGGTCGCAGAGCGCGAGGAGCGTGGAGCGATGGCGCCGCGGAAAGCCAAGAAGGTGCGGGAAGCGAGATGCGCGACTAGCCCATGGGAGCGGATATCGTACGCCAGTCTGCAGCCGCTGCGAACATTGCACGAGCGCTATCTCGCGCATGTTCTGCAGCTGCCGACCTGGGATCCGGAGGCGAAGCCGGGAACTGCGCTGCCCGTAGCCGCTGAGCCGATGCAGGGCAAGCTTCTGAAGGCGGACCTGACCGGCGCCGTGGTGTCGGTGCTCGCATCGAAGAACCCGTCTCTGACGGGGATCAAGGGCACGGTCCTCGAGGAGACGAGCGGGACGTTGCGGCTAGCGTGCGCCGACGACCGTGTCCGTGTCGTGCCGAAACAGGACGCGCAATTCCGCCTCCTCTTCCCCGCATACGCATTCCCGGCCGACTCGACGCGGGAACCGGAGGACGATGCGGTGCTCCTGTCGCGGTTCCATGCCGAGTGCCCCCGGGTCGAGATTGAGATCATGGGCTCTGCGTTTGCGTACAGGAGTGGAGACAGGGCGGGGAGGAAGTTCAGGCCGGCACAGGGCAAGAATGGAGCCGGATGGGGAGAGGAATGGGTCAAGGGCGAGTGGGGACAGATCCTTGGAGAACTTGGGGAGGATAAGGGGACCCAGACGCAGAAGCGGCGCAAGAGGAATAAGAGCAGGAGAAAGGACCCGCTTGTCGGCGGTAGCTTGCAGGTGTTCTAAGACGGAGAAGTCATGTATGATAGTGTATTGTCTCCTTGAGTGTTCTCGGGTACAGAGGGGAGTGTTACTGACCATGAAGATGTGACCGGTAACTTTGCGCTTCCTGCTCGTTGATGGGATGGACAGACGCACGGCTAGCTTACCCATGCGGTCATAGTAGACCTGAAAAGAGGTGACCCGTCCAGTGTTGCAGTTGGAAGCGTTTCGCTTGTCTCTAGCACGGTTCAACGCCGGACGATCATCTTTCGGCGCTGGCCGCACCTCCACCACACCCGACGTCATCCTCCACCCGTCTCTCTCAACCTCACAACTGTTTTCCTCCTCACTCCCCCCTTCCCTTCATCTGGCCCTCTTGCAACTCATTCATCCACTCGTCACAATCCCACGCCCGCGAACATCAGGGGGAGACATGTCAGACATCGCAGCCTTCCACACCCTCCTCCGCAGCCTAAAACACCCCCGCATCCTCGCAGTCTGCGGCGCGGGCCTCTCTGCTGCCTCGGGACTCCCCACCTTCCGCGGCGCCGGCGGACTCTGGCGAAACTACGAAGCGACATCCCTCGCCACATCACAGGCATTCAAGCGCGACCCAGGGCTCGTATGGACCTTTTACGCGTACAGGCGGCACAAGGCGCTCGGCGTCGAGCCGAATGGGGGTCATTGGGCCCTGGCCCAGCTGGCTGAGAGGTTGGGGGATGATTTCTTGTGTCTCACGCAGAATGTTGACAGTGAGTGACAAAACTCCTCTGGAGCGAATGCCATATGGCGTGGGCCAGAAGATTGACTACTGCAGACCTGCACGAACGCGCACACCATCCCACGCAAACGTTGAAACACCTGCACGGCTCCCTCTTCGATCTCAAGTGCACACGCTGTCCGTGGAAGTCCTACGATGATCGAAACCCCCTGCCCGGTCTCGAGATCGCAGCCCAGGACTCGGCGGCCGAGAAGCTCCTCGATCCCGCTCACGCGCTCGATCCCATCTCGCCAAAGGATCTGCCACGCTGTCCCGAGTGTGGGGGACTGGCACGCCCGGCTGTAGTCTGGTTCGGCGAGAGTCTCGACTCGGCCATGCTCGAGGAGGCTGATGAGTGGATTGAGGAGAAGCCCGTCGACATTGTCCTCGTCGTTGGGACGAGTGCGGTCGTGTACCCTGCCGCTGGGTACGCTGAGCTCGCCCGGACGAAGAACACGCACATTGTCACGGTCAACCTCGAGATTGAGGGCGGGAGGAGGAACAAGAACGACTTCCACTTCGAGGGCGACGCCAGCGTACTCCTCCCCGAGTTGCTGGAGCCTATCATTGGCAAGCCCTCGGCGAGCTAGTCAGTGCCTACATAGTGCAACAGGGTGTAATCCAGAGTGTCCATGATATCGCTCTCGGTTAAGGTTCTACTTGTACAATGTGGGTTGATATCTTCAGATCGGACTATGTGACGAGTTTCCATGAAAGAGGAACAAACCCGTGGATACGCGCCCGAGGCGCTCTCTAAGCCAAGTCCGTGAAACAGTTTTGGTCGTGGGTCCCTTGATGATACATCTTTGTACAGGTCGTGACAGTGCTGAGTAGGTTATCGTTGTGTGGCGCTGCCTTCTAAGTTATGCGCTCTAAAGTCTGGCACGGGAGGCGCCAGCCTCCGCTGCTCAGAGTTACTGTAGGCGCGGCGAGGTCCGCGGAGCGCTCGCTCGGCGCTCCTTCGGGAAGGTCTCCTGGGTGGGGGAGTCACCCATCAGGCCGAAGTAGTCGTACTCGCTTGTGCGACGTGCCGTCGGTGGCCGGCCGACAGCCGGGTACGCCCCAGTCATCGAGTACGACCCCGATGAAATGTGGGACATGCGGGGGTACGGTGAGTCGGCGTTCGGCAGATCGATCAGTCGGAGAGATGCGTCGGGCGATGTGACGGGGATGTTGACTGCAGAATGCGAACTCTTGCGCCGCTCTCCCGGCGGAGGCCGCTGTTCACCTGGGGCAAAGTCGCTATACGGCACGTTCGGCGACTCGTGCCCCATGAGTAAACTCTGATGCAGGCTCGAGCCACGCGTGTGGTTCGACAGACTATCCGCACCACGCGTCAGCGCGTACGGTCGGTCGTCCTCCTCGCGCACTTCGCGGAGACTGTTTAGCTGGATGGAGCCGCCCTCGGTCATCGACTTCCAACTCTCGACATCCGCGTCCGAGAATCCGTCGACCATGCTCTTCTGTCGCAACGTGTTCCGGTGCTTGCTGCTGCGTAACGTCGAATCGCTGCGTTCATGCTCGCGCGGCGCCGGGTCCGCCAGCCTATAGTCGACGCGGCCGGACGCACCAACCCTGCGGCGCATGCAGAACCACCACGCACAGAAGGCGGCGGCAGCGAGCACGAAGAAGCCAATGACAGAGCACGCAGCGATGACGGCGGTGGAGACAACGCGGTGCTGCTGCGCAGGAGTTGCTCCTGCCCCCGGGTCCCCGCGCTCGCCGTCCCAGCGGCCCTGAGAGATTGCCGACAGTGCCTTGTGATCGTTGCGCACGGCATAAAAGTCCTTCGATCCTGTGGCCTGGTCTATCAGTGACATCATGCCGACCGACGGCCGCCATGAGGAGCCAGCCTTGGACTGGTCCGGGTATCTGAACACCGAGTACGCGTTGCGCATGAAACTCGAGCCCAACACCACGTCCGCTTTGCCGTTCAGGTTGGCATACTGTATCGACCCGAAACACGATACCTGCGTTGGGTCGTCAGGATCCGGCCAAGACATGTCTAGCGGGTGAACCGGGAAGTCGTTGCCGCCAATGTTGAACGTGACTGCGATCTGCTGTGTGCAAGGGAAGCGGTACTTGCCGTCCTTGCCGGCTTTGATGTTGAACGAGTGGTAGATGTCGTCGACGACCGTGCGGTTGTTGAACAGGATGCCAACACCGCCAGAATCAAGGAGGGCCAGCGGCTGCTTGACGTCGTCCGCTTCAGACTCTCCGAGAGTGATGTTGCGGTGGCTGGGGCCAGAACCGCCCTTCGCATCGGACCACGTCGTCGTATAAATTCCGTCAAGCAGCATGCGCCAGTGTAAGAATCCAGTCTTGCCCAGATTCGTCTCAGCGACGATTGGAACATAACGGGGCGAGCACGGCGGAGGGCAGAAGCGGTCATCCGTAGTCCCAATGCCGAATGTTGATGCGGTTCGTTTGTCGTCGAAGCGCTCGAGTGCCAGGGAAAAGAGGCGATGGGTCGGGGCAGAATGCGCGCCGGCGCCGAACAGGTTGTCGAGCCAAGTCGCGCCGTCTGGCTGTGACCCGAACGTACCCGGTAGCTGCTCCTGGATGATGGAATTGGCGGGCACTGCGGTCAGCCCAGCTTCGACCATGCAATGCGTCCTCGTACTCACGAGCTAAGCCTAGCAGTCCTGAGAAGTCACCGTTGCCCATGTCCTCATCCACAACGCGCTCTGCCGCGACGAAGGACTGATAGCCGATGGAGAAATTGCCCATTGTGACCTGCTCCCAGTAGATCTCGCCACTGACAGATCCGATAAGATAGTCAAGCTTGATGTCGATGTCGGCGTCGAGAGAGGCACTGTGATTGAACAAGCGCGGAGCCTCCTTGCATGAGGAGCTCTTGCAAGTGTTGACCGCTGCCCACTGGCATGTCAGCACAGGACTACCCCACACAATCAGACGTACCATGTCAGAAGAGCCCAGATCCACCATCATGTTCAGAACCTGAGGAGCTGTGCCGTTCCAGTCTTGGCGTTTCCTGCTGTAACTACTACTCTGCGACTCGTGGCCGAACGACATGGGCACGCTGTACACGGTATCTCGGTCGCGCCCTCCCATTGTCATGTTGAACAGCTGGCCTGGAACGAACGTCGGCTTGGAATCTGAACCTGTTGACGTCTTCGATGATGTAGTCCAAGGCCGTGACTTGGTAAAGCTGCTCCATGTTCGCGATATCGAAGTCGATGTCGCCGAGCTTGAGGATGACGAGCTCGCTGACGAGTTCATGGTTATCGAAACGTTCCAAGGCATAGAGCCGTTCTGCGATGGCCATGATGGGTCATACGACGAGGACACATTCTGGCTGGGCCAAGGATCTGCTGAGCTCGTAAAGGACGGGGTTGCGCCGCCCGCTGCAGCAGACCCGCCTGGCGCCCCAGCTGCCGCGCTTCCAGCCGGGCCAGTGGCAGCTGCCTCCAATGACGGCCCCGCTGGAGGTGAAGGAGTCGCGTCTGAAGATCCCGACGGCGATGAAGGCGGTTGCCCATCTCCTTCCTGACGAGGTCGAAGAGGCCCCTGTGGTCTTTGGTGTAGCTGATCATGCGATGGGCGCATCGGTTGGCGGCTTGGCGGCGCGCCGGTGCTTGCCGATCGTGTATCTTCCCGAGGCTTCATTGGGAGAAGAGCGTTCTGCTCTAGAGCGATAGACGCGAGATCGGGGGAGTCATCTGCCAGTCTTGCCGAGGAAGACGTCGTGATGAGGGTCGAAGGGGGCGTCGTTGTAACTGGAGAGATTCAGGTTGGTGGGGCGCGCCGAAGTGAAGGAACTCGTTACGGGTCGGAGGGCGCACGAGCAAAGCGAAGGAGTTGTTAAGGAGAGTAAAGGTCAGAAGGGAAAGATGGAGATGGTTGGTGTCGGCGGCCAAGTTGAGAAAGGGGTGGGCGGGGGGATCGACGGGGGAAGGTGCTCGGATGTGGAGGTCGATGGTCGGGTCGAGGGAGAAGTATGGGAGGGAGAAGTATGGGGTGTGGAACTGGGGAAGGAGGGAAGGAGGGTGAGGTGCGGGCGAATGTGGGGGGTAGGAGTCGTCTGTCGGATGATCACGAGGATGCGGGTTGGTGGTCGGTGGTCGGGGGTACAGAGATGAGAAGCAAGATGATGGTCAGGTTGAGAATTGTGTCGGAAGAGCTAAGGCTGATGCTGAAGTGGATCGCTGCAGTGATGGCGGTCTGGAGACTGTCTGCCCAGTGCACAGTGCCAGGCCAAGAACGATGCAGGATGCACAGGGGAGGAATGCAGGACCGCAGAACGTCCGCGCGCTTGCGGGCACGAGGGCAGGAGGGTAGGAGGGTAGGAGGCAGGTCTGCGCAGGATCCGGGTTGGAGGCTGGGGCGTGTGAGAGAGAGGGGAGAACCGGCGGAAGCGAGCGAGCAGAGCGGAGGGAATACAAGAGGTGGAGGTAGGGGGTGAGTGATCAGTCATGCAAGATGGCAGCTAGCTGTTTAAGCTCAGACTTTGCGCCACCAGAGCTGAGTCGCAGCACAAGGCAGCAGCAGCATTATTTGGGTGTGGTTGGAATCGCCCTGGTCTCTGGCCCAAGCCCTTAGTTCCTCAGCACCTCGACAGCTGGCAAAGCTTGTTGCTCTGGACGTCTGGACCGTTTCTTGGTGTGTGTTGTACGGGAACCGACGGCGGGCACGATGAGACGAGGAGACGGCGACTGCGACTGAGTGTGGGCTGCTGGGCTGGGTGGGTCCCTTGGACAGGATGCCTTGTAGTCTAAGCCCTAGATGATCCTTGCTCGTTCCTGACGCCGAACACCCGATCCCTCACTCCTCAGCGTCCTCCTCTGATCGTGACCTCCTCCTCGACGCACAACAACGCCTTGGGCCCTCTGCCTCCACCTGATGAACCGGCAAACAACCAACAACACCAGGGCGCAACGGAGGCTAATCGAGGGGCCCAGACCCTGACAGGCTCTGTGTCTCCTCCGTCCCTAGCGTACGTCTTTGCCTGCAGGCGCCCCTCACGCCGCAAGGGGACCCTGTCGTCGTCGTCTCCCAAACAAACTGCCGCTTCCAGTTAAACCCGGCTTCCACTCAGCCCGTTGATTTCTCTCCTCCACCTTCCTCCCTGTCCACTGTAACAATGCTGTACACCCTCGCCTCTCCTTCCCTGCCGCCCTGCCGCCCTGCCGCCCCTTCATACCTTTCCACCGCCCAGCTCTCAGCAACGCGTCTGTCGCCTTAGAATTGACGCCCGGTGCATGCTTGCATGTTGCAGCGGCGTGAACGCTGCAACACTGTAAACAATCGCTGTACCACATACCACTACCGCCTGTCACGCTTCTCTTCCTGCAGCACTGCCCACCGCGCATCGATTCGGACCATCGATCCAGTCGTCGCTCGTCGCAGAATCGGCAGCGATGCGGTCATGACATGCTCGATTCCCATTCAGAACAAGCACCGTTCCTGAACCTTTTCCGCTCGCTGGCTTCTGTGGTCGACGCTGTCTGGGCATGCTGGGCAGTCGTCATGTCTTGGCGCTAGAGACAGTGCGCTCGACAGTGCGTATGCCTCTGCAGTCTTGGACTACTGCGCCGCACACGCGAGGCACGCGTGCACGCTTCATGGTTTCTTGGCGCATAAAATCATTGATCAAAAGGTGACGCTTTAGCGAGTTTCTAGCGTTCATCGAGGAATGACCGTCCGTTGAAGGTGTGGTGAACGACACGACGGTTACAATGGACTCGCGCGCGTCGCTCGGTAATCGGCGGCGGGGCAGCGCGTGGCGCACGGACACTTCAAGCGTCGTTTCAAGCCTTGCCTAGCCGCCAGCGCCGCCGGCGCCATGGCCCTCCTGCCGCATGTTGACAACAAGCACAGGAATCAGGCTCATTGACAGTATTGACCAGTCACAAGCAATACTGACACTTTCGCGAGGGGGGATCTGGCGGATCCCCGTCAGCGGACCTGACCTATCGCGGCGCCTCAACGGCGAGGGTCGGTGCGGCGCTGATCGCTGCACTTGAACTCTCCATGTCGGGCGCCCGCGAGGCGTACAGCGTCCAGCGGCCAGCGAGCCACCAGGGTAACACGGTGGCGTAGAGCGAAGCGCGCGGAGCGCTCAGACCTCCCCTCACAAGATCCTACGAGTGCGGCCTTCTTCCCTGCACAGCCGCCGCACCTGCCTCTTCCAGCTGCACAGCATCCAGCGCTGGGACGCTCGCCGCTCGCGGCAGCTCGGCAATACTCGACCGACTGTGTTCATCTTCGCCACCCATCCACCTATCCTCCGCGATGAGAACAAGCGCTAAACGGGACAAAGCGCCACCAGTCTGTCCGACCGTCCCAGGCAGACACAGAGACAAGCCACAGCACGCGTTCCGCTATTCTGGATCCGGAACCGAGGAGGCGGCAGGAGGTAGGTCATGCCTTCAGTCTCAACTTGTACACTTGTGAAGAACAAATGAAAGAAGGCGCGTTCTTCAAGTTGATACTAATGCCATTGGGGCTCCTCTCTCCTGCAAATCTTCATCAGTGTTGGTGTTGAATGGTAGCGCCTCTCGCGTCAGTTGGTGACCCGTTACCGATAGATGTGTGCTCCGCTGCGGATGATGGGCCGCTCTGCTACTGGTAGCCCAATTTCTCGGCACGTTTCTCCGGCCCGTGGCCCGTGTCCGCGGCCTGGGCGTGGGCGTGGAGTCGTGCCCATGCCGAATCACCCCGTGGGACCGGCGCTCACGAGGCCTTTAGTCGTCGACTGCGATCGACTGTAGGGTTTGGCGGCGCAATGCCAAGGCTCCTGGGTGGACGATGCCTCTCCTCGACGAAGGGGTCAGTACCGCCTGCGACTAGCACGAGGGATCCGGGGCACTGAGCGCGAGACCGCTCGCAGGTGTCAAGGCAGCCTGCTGCCAACGAAGGGCGCCAAATGAATGCATGCAAATTACGATACTTCTTAGATACTTCTCTTCTTCCTTCCTTACAGCAGGCTCCACGCAGAGGCAAGCACGGCGGCGAGCGTGGCCGCGACGCCCCAAGTCGCCGCCGGCTGGGCGCCACTTCCCTCCTTACCGTCCTTTCCGTTCTTGTCCGCGCTGTGGTCCTTGCCGGTGCTGGCGTTGGTGGCGGCAATCGGCACGTCGCGGGTCTGGATGAGCGTGCCGTCGGTGCTCAGGTTCCAGAACCGGTACGCGTTGACGCGGATGCGATCGCCGTAGATCTCGGCGCGGAGGCCGGTCGGCGCACCGTCGCCGAGCGTGTCACCGTCAAAGTCTTGCGAGCCGATACCGACATAGTTGAGCGTTGCGCCAGTGTTGAACGTCGTGATCGTGCTGTTGTACCCGATCAGCGGGCGGTGGTCGACGTTCTGGTCCAGAGCGGCAATGTCCCAGTGCGTGTGTGACGTGATGAGGAGCGCGTGCGGGTTCGCAGCAAGCAGGTAGCGCAGGCGCGTCTCTTCGTGGCCGAAGCTGGTGCTGTCAAACGTCGTCCACGTGCCCGAGACAGAGTACGGAAGCGCAAAGTGCGAGAAGAGCAGGACAGGCTTGCCCTCCTGCTTCCAGTGAGACAGGCGGCCGGCAAGGTACCCGTACTGCTCGTCGCTCATGTTCACGAACGGCGGCATGCCCGCCTGGTCGTTGAAGGTGTACTGCTCCGTCGCCATCCAGACAATCGGGGTGCCCTTCTCCGTGACGTGCTCGCCCCACAGGCCGCGGCCCTGCTCGCCGTGCAGTTCCGTCATGCGCGAGCCGTTCAGGAAATTGTCGATGTGACCCTTGGAGTCGGGCGTCATGTAGTACATTTCGTGGTTGCCGAGGGTGGAGATGACATTCTTCTCGCCGTAGTGCTCCCACGTGCCAGCATCCTTGAGCGCCTTGGTGAAGTTGTCCCAGTTGCCCGGCGAGTCGAACGCGACCAGGTCACCGTTGATCACAAGCGTGCTGGCATTGCCGTACTTCCGCAGACCGGGCAGGAGGCTGTCGCGCATCTGGTCGTTCTGCGGCGTACCCTGAATGTCCGAAATTATGTCGATAACCTCGGTCGGCTCGCCCTCAACGTCCTTGCCCTGCGGCTTGACAACAGTCACGTCGTCGATGAGCCAGTACGCGTTGTCGCCCTTGCCCTCGAACGCAAACGTGAACACTGGCTTGGCACCGGCGGCAGCCTTGAAGGGCACGCGGTGCTGCGCTCCCTCCGCTGTCTCGTTCAACGCGAACACACGTTCCGCCTCCTTTCCGTCGTAGGACACCGAGACGTGCGCGTCCTGTCCCTTCGGGTCCGAGGTGTTGTAGTGACTGGCGAAACGGAGCTCGTACTCGCCCTCTTGCAGGTCAATGGCAGGAGTCGCGAGTGAGTGGGATCCCGCGCCCACAGCGGCTGCAATCACGCCGCTCGCGCGCGAGAAGCGCTGCTTGCCTCCCGTGCCGTGGTCGCGCACGATGCCCCAGAGCGTATCAAAGGTCCAGTTGGTCGCGTTCCATCCGTCGTGCCCCTCCTCGAACATCTCGAGCCATACCGGCTGCTCTGGCAGCTCCAGCGGGGACTGCTCAGGCCAAACCGTCACGTTGACGGTGTACGCATCCTGCCCGCCGAGCTGGACCTTGAGCGTTTTGAAAGCGACAGAGTCCTTGGCCTCGCCGGCAGGGAAGGTGACGGTCACACTGCCATTGTCGCGGGACTCGGACGAGGGCGAGATGTTCTGCCCGTCAAGGAGGAGCGTCAGGTTGCCGTCCGGGATGCCGCGAAGCGTGATGTTGGCGTCGTGCCCTGCCCATGCAACGGGCTTGAAGCCGCTGAGAGAGACGTTCGCCGTCATATCGATGGGATGCGCCGTAAATGTCAGTGGATAGAAAAAGGGGCCCGCCGGCGAACAGGCAGCGTTCTTATGTTATTGTCGCATCTGATCAGAAGCGATGACCCGGATGGATGCCGAGTGGGCCGAAGCGCTGAAGAAGAGAGGAAGTAGAGCAGATGCCGACATCCGGTGACCAAATGCAGGAATACGATCTGAGGAAAAGACGCATTCAAAGGGTTCAACCGAGAAGGGACGTGAGGGTCCGTGCCGCCGCCATGTACGCAAGTCCACCGTGAACTGAGCCACCCCGCGGGGCACGCATTTCACCACGTACTCCGTGCACCGAAATCCACCCAGCCCGCGCATTCGGCGCTCGCATGTAGATGGCCCGCCAGGCGCAGCATGTGGGCGATGAACTGTCTGGCCATGTTCGTATAGTCACATCGCCCACAAGGTGAACGCGCAAGTGAGCGACGAGCTTCAGTCTTCGACTCAGCGGCTCTCAGGTCACGGACGAGAGCAAAGAACGAGGCGACAAGACAGACTGCGTGCATACACAAATGAACTGGGGATTCTTATAACAACGAGAAGGGATATATCAACAATGCAAATCACCATCTCCACCTGACTGCAGCTCACCTCTCTCCGTTTCCATACTCCACCACGTACTGCGTAAAACCCATTGCTAGATCGGCGACAACGATCGGGCCATTGATCGATATTCGTCAAGTATGTGCCGCGCGTTGAAGCGCCGAGTGCCAACGGGGTCCGATTGTGTCCGCGCCAGGTGTCGTTTAGTCAGCGGAGGTCGACCCCTTGGCCGGACATTCTTCTTCCCCTTGCTCAGCAGCGTGTCCGACGTCCACTCGTCGGCGCTACTGTCGGCCTCTTCCGCAGAGTCGACTGCCTGTGTTTCCTGCCAAAAATCGGCCACCTCAGCCACAATGGCCGAGGCAGCCACCGCTGCCGGACGCTCCTCTGGGTCTTCCCGGCGGCGCGCAAAGGGTTCGGATGCGACGACCGTACGATGAAGCTCTGTCCGGCGGGACCGTGCCTCTTCCCTCGACCCATCCTGGATGGCCCACGCCAGGTCGAGTGCGTACCGCTGTTCGGCAGTGAGGAGGGCCTCGTCGATGCCGCCCAGCGCATCCAAGACGTCTAGCTTCCAGCATTGCTTTAACGCCCGTGCGCGGCATCTCAGGTGTTTCATTTTCCGATGGTAATCCTGGTTAACCACTGAATGCTTCCCGACGAGACTGATGGCCTGCCGAGCTGGTTTGCTTGCCTTGCCCACCTGCTCGAACCTCCAGACACCCAGCTGCTCACTCCATACCGAATCGGAGACACGGATAATGTATTCGAGTGCATCCCACTCGATCCGCTTCAAGTGCAGTTCGTAGTCATACTTGCGTTCATCCGTTTTGGCACGAGGTTCTGGAGAGTGGGCGGGGGTTTCGAGAAAGTATGGCACCTTGCCGAGAAACTCGGGACGACGCAGGATCGAGCGGAATGCTGACAAAGGGATGTGGCCCTTCCCAACACTGACTGTTAGACAACAACACGCCGGAAGGCAAAAGCACTCACTGCATGTGTCCGTCACACTTGGCACCATGCGGTCGAGAACTGTCCGAGACATGCATGCACGCGACACGACCTGGGCCAAGGGCTGAGAGGTCGGCCAAGAAATCCCTCACCCCTTGAAGACTTCGCAAATCGTAGTCGCCAATGTAGGCGTGGCAGATATCGATACACGCCATAACGCGCCTGTCCCCGACCCCGTCGATGATGCGCTTGATCTGGCGGAGGCTCCAGTTGTGCCTCTCCTCACACATCCTGCTGAGGTTGTTGCGCGCCATGTTCTCCAGTGCGAGCTTCACGCCTGGTACTGCGTCCAGCAGGTTTCCAATTTGTTCGACGGCGCAATCGACGGCAAACGAATCGTCACCCTGCCAGAAACCATCGATGAGCTCCTGGAAAGAACCAAGACTGAGGTTAGAAACGGCGTATGAGCCAGAGCGTGGCAATACTCACTGTAAACAGAGGGTCTGGATGCCGAGCGCCACGCAGTTCTGCATCTCCACCTTCACCGACTCAAAAGCCCTCTTCCTCGTAGTCCTGCAGTAAGCAACTACCCCTTGGTACCGCTGCAGCCCTCACTTACTCGGAGGCAGAGACGAGGTTAGTCGTATGGTTCCCGTGCATGAGCCAGTGCCTGAGGTCCAGGTTGCCGCATAGATCCTTGAACTCCACGACGGCAGCGGGCACCACCTCCTTGACACCCTTTTGGGGAGAGCCATTGAAAAACTGCACCGCACTGGCGGGGGAATTGGGGTTGGCAAATCGCTGCGCGGCTTCGAGGCGGTGGAAGCGCTCCACTGCCTTACAGGGGCCGCCGTCGCTCGAGATGTGGAATCCCTTGATGGGCGCCTGGACGTCGAAGAAAACCTCCGACGTGACGTGACTGACATTTGGCTCAGTCACAGCAGTCGCGGAAAGCGTCCTATCCCCCTCGGATGACAGCTCGCCGTCGCTTGTCAGTAACGCAGGAGGGGTCGAGTCTTCCAACTGCGGCAGGGTCGTGCTGAGAGATGTCGGTGACAGCGCCCTCTCATCATTGTCTTCCCTGTCGCTGTCGAGATCAGTAAGCCGCGATACACGAGGCAGGGGATGGCTGTCGAGCTCGCTAGCTGCGGAAAAAGAGTCATCGCGGCCCTCTTCGCCTCGATACAAAGTGGGTGGAGGGTGCGGGGTGGCAGCTCTGGCGATGGGGGGGTTGTCAGGCTCCTTTCTAATTCTTCCCTGAGATTCGGCAGTCGCTGGGTCGTCGACGAGTAAGTTCTCAGGTTGCCCGCTCCTTGAAGCCATGGGATCGGTGACAACATACGCCTTGCGTCTGGGGCGGCGGCGAGGTCGAGTCTTGCGGGCGGCAGTGGCAGTATCTACAAAAGTGTGAACCTGGACTTGGGCAGGAGCCGGGGCGTCGCCGAGTAGCTGTTCAGGTGGGCTCCTTGCAGTCGTGATTTCGGTGGCAACGAATGCCTTGCGTCTGGGGCGGCGACGAGGTCGGGTCTTGCGCACAGCGCTGGATACATCTACAAGGACGTCAGAGTTGACTTGTGCAACAAAACGTTCCGGTGACTTACAAGGATTGGGGTCGCAGACGCGTAGAGCAACATTCTTTTTCTTCGAGTGGGATTTCGTGTGCATGCTTGCCGTCTTCGTTGTCGTCGCCGCAGATAGTGTTGAGAGCGCGTGGGGTCATCGGTCTTGGAGCCAGCCGGACAATCTTGTGCCAGCCTGTTGAGGTGGTGTTCCTTGGAGTCCCCGACTTCGGTATTGGGGATGACTTCAGCAAGGATTGGGAAAAAGCGAAGTGGTGCGTGTGCCGTCAAGAAGGGAACGTCACCATTGGCCCGATGAGTGAGTGGCATGCATATCACTCGTGTTCCTGCCACGTTTCTGCCTGGCAGCACTCTGTCCTGCAAGACCTGTCCTAGAACTTCATCTCGCAAACGCCAAGTGCATGAGTCTGGGAGGCATTGGTAAGGTAACTGCCCTGGTTCTCAGATACCCGAAGACTAACTCAACTCCATCGTTCGAGCTGTGTGCGAAGTATCTGAGTGCCCGTACTGCCCCTTATGGTATTGATAATGCAAGCACACACGCTTGATCTTGATTATGCATGCACACGCGCCTCCTACATGAGTTATGTCTTTCCCAATGACAATGAGAAAGGAAGGCATTGCATTCCGTTCGGCTACGCTGCATCCCCTAACGATTATCACGGGAGGATCACGATGAAGATCAGAACAAGATAAGATTAAGAGGAGTGATTTCGCTGGGCTCCCTTCGTACGGATGGCCAGCTCATGAGCTTCTGTGCAGAATTGTGTGTTGGGCGGCGGAGTGCGCTCGCAATAGGGTGCACTCCTCCCCAGAACATAGGGGTAATGCGCGCTATCGTTATGGCGTTGACCGCCGCTGGCTTCGCTTTGGAGGCTGCTCCTGCAATCCCTTCGGGTATAAGGACATTCTTAGGGGTATCTCCGACAAGTCCGGGTGAAAACTAGCTCTGACCCCAATGCACCCGAAATCTGGACAGATGTTGCGATTTTTATCAAAATCTGGTCGTCAGCAGATCCGCGAGAGTAGTTGTACGAAGTTCGCATGCTCCTATAATCAGGATTTAAGGCAATTTATAATCGGGAAGGGAGCTGGCTTGAAATGAAAATCAGCGTGGACTGGGGGAGCGCAGCCTCTCATTTCACCGGTAATAGTACGTCTTTTCGACGAACCCGACCACTTCAAAAATCGGAAGATGCTGGATCGCTCGCCGGGCTTCCGCCATTGCCTTCTCAGGTACGTATAGGCAGCAATCACTCATGATGTCTACCATTCCTGCCACTGGAATATATCAATCATCAAAAGGTTGCATTACGAGCAGCTGTGTCTCGCAACTTCGTCGGCTGAAGGAGGTGCAACAGACGTGGAAAGGGCCAAAGTCTGAACTTCCGTAAGCGTCAACCCTCACAGTGCGTCCATAATTAACTGAGCCGCGGGATCAACTGTAGAAAAACAACGGGAGATCTGTATCCCCTTCAGGATGACTGTTCCGTCGGCCGCATTATGCATAATCTTGATTTCACCCACGGCACCGCAGTCCCTAACGAAACTCACTGCAATCATTTCCCGCCCGTGGAACGATACGGCCCGTGAGTACCATCTGATCCCCTTGCTGGACATGCATGTATCATCCCGATTAGTGCCACCTGGGCGGGCCTAAACTCTTGAGCTCACCAAGAAGTAGCACGGGGAGTTACGAATCGCAGTGCTCAGTCATCGAAACGTAGGAATACGTCAAGGCATAATTCAAATAGGGCTTGTTCGAAGTACAGTCCCTAATGCACCAATTAGATCAAGAACGTACCCCCATCGACCTTGCTATTGGAGCCTTACGACACTGATTACGTGACTTCGCACCGACTCTTCCTCACACCAGGAGCTGCCACGCGCTCGACGGATCACCGCCACTTCATCACCGTATCAGCTGCTTGTTGCAGCAGCGGTGGTGTACCTAGTTGATGCTCCTACGAAAAAAAGTAACGGTGTCATGCAAGTGCGCGCTGTTTATCTGCAGACTGAAAGCGTCATATTTCTGCCGAAGGTACGCGAAGTCAAGTGTTCGCGAACCATAGACGCTCATTGCGAAGGTCCTTAGCTGACCAAAACGACGTTTACTGCGCGAACCATGGCGGTGCTTCAGAAGGCAGAGATTTTCCCCTCCCCAACGCTGCAGCAGTGAGCCAGGCGTATGTCCTCAGGTCCTATCTCTTGCGATGCTCGGTCCCTCGTGATTGCAGCCTTCATCCTCTCTTCTCAGTCGACTCGTACGGCGAGTTTGATGACTACAGACCAATGCCCTGGCAGCCTGTATATGAACTACGGCATCATTTGTCCCCTCCTCATCCAGTATATGCCGGAGGGACTACAGACCAATGCCCTGGCAGCCTGTATATGAACTACGGCATCGTTTGTCCCCTCCTCATCCAGTATATGCCGGAGGGACTCCAGGTCTAATGCTCCTTATCCAGAGACTTTTCACCAGTGACGCTGTTTAACAAGTTTGATGTGCTCTTCCGTGAGGGATTCGAACAGGTTGACTGGTGAGCATGGAGCCCACGCTCACTTGGAGTTTGCATGCGGAACGATCATCCATGCGTGGCAGTTGGTATCGTACGGCCGAACAGGTAGCTGGCAGGCGGACCCAAGGAAGGTCAGGAACCCTCAGTACTGGATGAGGTTCTATTTGTAAGTAAGTGTTTACTTCAGTGCGTTGGCACTGTGTGCAGGGCGTCTACCAGTCCTTGGCTATGCCTCACAAGGGGCTGCAGTGCGACCCCTTCTCCCCTTGTACAGTGTTTGTGCCAGGTGTAGAATCAGAGGGCGATGGTATCCCATCGGGCGCTGAATCGAGAATGGATCAGCCATTCTCTTTACACCCGACGTACCCTAATCAAGATCAACATCAAGATGCTCGCTCACTGTAACCCATCGGCGGCCGAAAGCGCATCGGACTTCTGTCAGGCGGCCCGGTGCGCCACTGAACGCTGTGCAAACGTTACGCAGAAACTCAATCCCAATCAAACCTGATGGCTATCCCAGCTGCAGTTCTCGATAGACTATAGCAATCGAGCAATTCGGTCCCACGATATCTGCATGCATGTCTCCCCTGCGGACGGAGGACCATCAGTTTGAAGTCGAGAACAGAGCACGCCACTCCGACGCGGTAGTGGCGTGGGCAGACGTCACCATATGTGGGGGGATAAAATAAGCCCCATGTCCTTGACTTTCCTGCCGGCTCAGCGCCGTCTCCGCACTTATTGTTGCAGGTCGACATATATCATCGCCCAGCACCTCGAGCAATGTCCTTTCGCCTCGGAGCACGATTGATCGCCCAGGCGCCTCGCGTCGCCCGTCCTGCCGCTATTCGGGCGGCCGTCGCCACGCGCCGCGCTTCCCGCTCCGCCCTCCCCGCCTTTACTAGTCACGCCCGCTGGGTTTCGAGCACGCCGCATGGAGATCCCGGTGTTGACCCCTCGATCGCCGTCAGGTGAGTCGTCATTGCTCTGAAGATTTCTGGTCATATCTCCTGCAGCGATAACCTCGACGATGACCGCGCATGACCGCGCATGACTCCGTTTGCTGACTGCCAGGGACATGTCGGATGACGAATATCACGATGTCGCGGACGAGGACATGGACCAGCTGCACGAGGCACTCGAGGATCTTGTTGAGAACTTTTCCAAGGATTGGGAGGTCGAGTACAGCGTAAGTGGACAACACGGTATAAGACTGACCCCAGTCTGGCGTGATGACGCTCGATGTGCCCCCGCACGGCACCTATGTCATCAACAAGCAGCCTCCCAACCACCAAATCTGGGTCTCGTCCCCGATCTCTGGACCGAGCCGCTACTCCATGTCCCCCGACGGCATCTGGGTTCACCATCGCCGGAAAGGAATTCAGCTTGGGGCGTTGCTCGAGAAGGAGCTCCGCCAGTTCCTCCAGGAGACGGGAGCGGGAGAGGAATGGGAGGGCGTCAGGCTCAAGTAGATAGGCAGCGCTGTTGTGGTGCACCGTATGTATAAACTATTCTAACATGCTACCGCCAATGCATGGCACAATCCCCAAACCACATACAGACTGGTGAGGGTGAAACTACAGACTTCTAACCTTCAAAAGGTCTACTGTCCTCCACGGAGACGGAGGACAAGGTGGAGCGTAGACTCCTTCTGGATGTTGTAGTCCGAAAGCGTACGTCCATCCTCGAGCTGCTTTCCAGCAAAGATAAGGCGCTGCTGGTCGGGGGGAATGCCCTCCTTGTCCTGGATCTTGGACTTCACGTTGTCGATGGTGTCCGAAGACTCAACCTCCAGAGTGATCGTCTTACCCGTCAGGGTCTTGACAAAGATCTGCATTCCACCACGCAGACGGAGCACAAGGTGAAGCGTCGACTCCTTCTGAATGTTGTAGTCCGAGAGCGTACGACCGTCCTCGAGCTGCTTACCCGCGAAGATGAGACGCTGCTGGTCGGGAGGGATACCCTCCTTGTCCTGGATCTTCGACTTGACATTGTCGATGGTGTCGGAGGACTCGACCTCAAGGGTAATGGTCTTCCCCGTCAAGGTCTTGACGAAGATCTGCATACCACCCCGGAGACGAAGGACAAGGTGGAGAGTCGACTCCTTCTGGATGTTGTAGTCGGACAGTGTGCGACCGTCCTCGAGCTGCTTGCCGGCAAAGATGAGACGCTGCTGGTCAGGAGGAATGCCCTCCTTGTCCTGAATCTTAGACTTGACATTGTCGATGGTGTCGGACGACTCGACCTCGAGAGTGATGGTCTTGCCGGTCAGAGTCTTAACGAAAATCTGCATTCCACCGCGGAGACGGAGGACAAGGTGGAGAGTCGACTCCTTCTGGATGTCTGGACACATTAGCGTTGCGCTCTCCCTTCGATGAACTGCAAACTCACTGTAGTCGGAGAGGGTGCGGCCGTCCTCAAGCTGCTTTCCAGCGAAGATAAGACGCTGCTGGTCGGGAGGGATGCCCTCCTTGTCCTGAATCTTCGACTTGACGTTGTCAATCGTGTCAGACGACTCGACCTCGAGTGTGATGGTCTTGCCGGTGAGGGTCTTACTGGCGAGGTCAGTGGGAGTGGCGTGGTGGATGGCGTCTGCGAGGCACTTACACGAAGATCTGCATGGCGACGGGGGGGATATGCGCTCTTGATAGGGTGGATGGATGGGTGGATGGGACGAAGGATGAGAGATTGGAAGAAAGAGAAAATGAGTTGCGTTGCGTGACCGGATATTAAACGTGTATGTGGTCAGCGCCCAGACACAGCTTTGTCAGCGTCCGGCCCGTCGGCATAACCCGCGCATCAACGGCCATCGCTATCCTTCCTCGATCCACAATCTGCAATTTTCACCTCCAGCAGCAGGGCTGGCCACTGAGCTGTACAATGAACTGGCAGAAGCCATCGCAAAGTAGATGGGGATCGAACCGAGGCGGATCGATAGCAACGTCTTTCACACTATGGGTGGCGAAAAGGGAAGGTCACTTGTTCGCCACCCCTCGCCGGACGAACGTTGGAAGAGATGGGCTGGCTTCGTTGACGTTGTGCCGGGGGTAGAACTCACTAATCAAGCAAGGGGCTAACGGTGGTGTGAGAGAGAAGGAGGATGGGCCAACATCACATCAACGGTGGCTGTACACTTGGGAGGTGGGGGTCACAGTAGGCGCTCGGAACCCCAAGACACCTGGGCCACCGTGGGTGGCAACAGCATCCCCAAGTCCCGACCTGGCTCGCCAGCCCTGGAATCGTTCGAGGCCCCAGCTCGCCTCCGACGTCATGACGGACTAAGCCGATGGACCACGTGGCATGCTCACCCTCGTGCTCGGCGATATATTGCTCGGTCCAGTGTGGCACCCTGAGTCCGCCCACTGACTTAGCCGTCGTCTGGCTTGTCGCGTGTCAACGCGTGCATCAGATTCCGTGTGCATTGATCGCCCTACGGTACGTTCAGGGCCTGACCGCTCTGTCCAGTGGCCACTGGCCACCTGCCTCCGTCACCGGTTGAGCACCGTTCCGCCATCGTCGCCGCCGACAACACCTTCCTCCTCTCAACCTTCCCCTCATCGTCCTGCACCTCACCTTTCATCACCCCGGCATCCTCCCCTCATTGACATCGGCATTCTGAAGCCACATTACCTGCTCCAACCCTGGTAACTGGCACGTAAAGCATCCCTCGTTCCGCATCGCCCACTTTCTTTACTCCACACGAAAACAATACGACACCGTCCTCGTCCGACCACGACCTTTGCACTCTGAGATCTCAAAATCATGTCTATCTCTCTTCCCAACGGTACCCTTCTCGCTGCTCCTTCGTCTTCGCAGCCTCCCATCTCGGCCGCTGTCACTCGCATCTTGCATCTCGCAAATTTCTCCCCGGAGTGCGTTCCTACCTCGAGCAAGGAAGGCACGAAAGCTAACGTTCCGCATAGGTTGAAGACTCGCGACATTCAGAATATCTTTAAGGAATGGGAGACGGAGAAGGGCGGCTTCCGCATCAAGTGGCGTGACGATGTCAACGCCATGGTCGTCTTTGTTGACGCTAACGTTGGTGCGTTGTTACGGCTAAGCGATGAACGACAGCTAACATCGTCTTCCAGCCAAGCGCGCGTATCTCAGCTTGATCCTCAACCCGCCGCCCTCGATGCCCACGCCTGCTACTATCAGGCCATACGACGGCCCTGACGCCGCGCAGATCATCCAGTCCTTGGCGGCCCGAGCCATGGGCCACCGTGCTTCGATGTCTTCCGCCATCCCCTCTGGGTCGATTAGTGGCATGATGCGTGACGACGGTCGCGGCCCCAACAGTGGGGGGATCAACTCGTTCAAGATGCCCCTTAACCCCGCATTCTCATTCGGAGGTTCAGCCTCGTCAGGGCCCGGCCGGAACGGGCATGCTCAACGCATGTCCTACTCCCACCACCGCGCCAACTCGGCGTCGTCCAACTGGAACCGCCAGTCGCTCTCAGGCGCTCTCGGGTTTGCTGGCCCATCGCTGGGTGCTACACGCCTTCCCACCCACTCCGAAGGCTCGTCTGGTGACATTTCTAGGACAGCTTCTATGTCTGGGAATGAGGAGTCTTATCGCCAGCGCGGACACGGCGGTAAGGGGAGGAGGGAGAGCGTTAGCGCTGAGAAGGCGCTGCGCGAGGTCGAGCTCGCTCTGCAGAGTGTCGAAACCAAGGGCTAAGCCCTACTGATTCACCTACTCATTAGCACCCTGTCCGTTCTTTAATGTTGTCTAGTGATGATCCCCGTTCCAGCATCTCCGCAGCCCTTCCAGTCCAAGACTGCTCGACTGTCTGGCTCCGACCCGCTCCTTGCATGTACCATAGCACCCCCATTAGGAGACGAGCTCGCACAGGCTGCGTTTCAAACGCGCTGTCCTCACCCTCACTCTGTCATGTATGTCGTGATGACGAATGGTTACAGGCGCCTGTCAATCGACTAGCCTTTGTACGACGCGGTCGGCGGAGCGTCTGCACAAAGTAGCAATCATGCTTTCCGTACGAAACCTGCTGCCCACGCTGCATGCGGTATACTCGTCTCTACTAATGCTGCATGCGGTACCTCTGGCAGCCATTAGCCACCGGAACCCATAGACAACTTTGCTGTGGTACAGAACCGTAAACGTCTCACGTTCTCGACGTCATGATGGTCACGTGATACAACGCGTCGGCACGGGGCGCTGCTGTACTCGAGTCTGAGCGTCACAAGTTGTCGAGCCATCCACCCTCATCCGTGTCCCCTCTCGCACATTTCGCTCCACGTCTACATCTCCAGCGTTTCTGAGGCTGGAGATATCCCTGACTGTTATCGGCGGCGTTTGTGCTGCAAGTCATCGACTCGACACCGTGGAGCGTCATGTCCCGCCCTGTCATCTCCTATCCGATTCCTTCTCCGAACCCGCCGCCCGCGGCGCCTGTCGACACATTCGATGATCCGCTCAGCCAGCAGTCGGCTCCAGGCGTGAACAATGGTCCCAACAGGGAGGGTGGCGGGCATGCGCGCAGCGTCAGTGGCCAAACCAGGGGACCGGTGGGTTGCCGTGTCGTGCGCACCCGCTAACTTCTCAGGCTTCGACCTTGGACTCTTTCATTACGCGTCTCCTGGTTGTGACCAAGCAATTGCTGCAGGGACTGGAGCAATGGTCTCAGCGGCAACTCACTGAGGAGGACGTACGTTCAGAAATACCCCGTGAGAGTAACTGACAAGGCCTAGGTGAGCGACATCTACGTCCGACTCGGCAATGGCTTCGAGCTCTGCGTGTCGGCCTTCCGAAAGGTTGGGATCTCCACTGCGTAAGCCTATGGTGTGATTCGTGCTGACAGGCAGTGATCTGGACTCCGTGCCCAACGATCTTCGAGTGATTCTTGAGCGCGCCTTGGGAGAGGAGCCGTCTACGGAGACCCTCAACATGTACCTGCCCGACATTCGAGCCATCATCTTCAACCTACTCAGCGGGCTGAAGAACAAGCAGATTGCTTACAAACGGCTTATTGCCGACAGGAATCAACCCGATGTCCTGAGCGCATCGTCCACTCGCCCTGCGTCCAAGCTTACCGAGTCGGACCCTTCACGTTCCGCGCCGTCGTCCAACAAGTCCGACCGCACAGCAAGTCCGGTACCCGTCCCTGCGGTCCCACTTCCAGCGGCTGCTTTGGCAGAGAGAAACCAGCAGCGTCAAAACAGGCCCGCACCTCCGGATGCCTTCCGCCCTCCTCGGTCGCGGTCTGCTCAGGACAGTCACTCCTCACATGAGCCGTCAACGCGCAGAACCTCCATGTCATCTGAGGCGTCCAAGCACAGGTCGTCCCAGATGAAGCCAATTGGTGCGCGACCGCTTATCAGGACGCCACCAACAGCCGACCGCTACAGTAGAGATGCAGGCGTCTCACGCTTCTCGGATGACTCGGATACTGCCGAGTCCCGTCGTGCTTCCGATGCCTCGTCATTGCACAACTCGTTGAGTTTGCGTTCTCCGCCTGCGATTCCGCCGCCAAGTCTGCCAACCATCCCGATTTCGCCTCCTCTCCCTACACTCAATCTACCTCCCGATCACATTGCGGCGGATCCATCCAATGATGCTGCTGTCGCCCTCCAGCGATCTGATGCCCTGGAGCGGCGAGCCTCGAAGCGCTTCTCATCCTACACGTTCAACAAGATGGTCCCGACATCCTCCCCAAGCGCAAAGCGTGCGAGCACGAGTGGCAGCCCGCCGCGCCCTGCTCGTCGTTCCGATCGACTTCCGGTTGTCATCGAGGACCGTCGCCCTCCCCTGCCCGACCTGGCGAAATCCCTTGACATGGTTCGGAAGGCGTCGACTTCACCGAAGCCAGTCATCCCCACCCTTGAGACCATTCCAGCGTCCCCGAGTATTGGTTCCAGCATGGAGGAGGCGCAGCAGCGGTTGTCACCCGGCATTGTTTCCGATGCAGCCGTGACGAAATCCAAGCTATCCCGGGACAGTCTCGGCGGTGCTTCGTCTTCGTCGTCGCCATCGTCCATCACCGCTTATCTTCAACTCGGTCGTCAGGTCAAAAAGACTCTCGTTGATCTACCGACGGACATGTCGACTTTGAAACTCTTATTCATGGAGCGATTTGAATATGACCCCGGAATGGAGGATTTCCCAAATGTCTACATCCGTGATAACAAGACTGGTGTGCAGTACGAGCTAGAGGATTTGAAAGATCTGCAGGAGGGGTGCGTCCTGACTTTGGACATTGAGCGTGAGTTTGTATTCTCCATTCCTGCAGCTAACAGTCTTAGCACTCGACCAGGTCAAGCAGCACTTCGACCTCACATTCGCTTCCCTTTCGGCGGAGATCAAGGAGCTGAAGTCGGCCCTCACGCAACCCAAGCGTCTTTCCACGGCTCAACCTTTGACGAACTCGCTGCTGTCCGTCTCCCCGTCTCAGCCACGAATTCCTCTCGGAACACCTGACCAGACAATGGTGATCAATTCTTCGCCCGGCTCGCCAAAGTTGGAGGTCTCAACTCCCACAACTTCCAGTGCCAATCTTCAAGTGCACTACGATGAGGTGCAGAGCCTCCGTCGAGATCTTGCCATCATGCGACAGCTGCATCTCGACTTTATCAATCAGACCAAGGAGTCGTTCGGAACGCTGCGTGAGCAGAACACAGCGATGCGCGAGGTCGTCAAGACTAAGATGGGCGGGAGCCGCGCGCTCCTCGACAACAGCAAATCGAAGCTGGAGGCTCAGTGCCAGGATACTATCCAATCGGTGGAGGAGGTCTCTGACATCATTGACGGCGCCCGAGAGGATGCCCTCCGCCGTGGTATCACACCAAGCAAGTCGAAGATGGGCAAGATCCGCGAGGATCTCACCAAAGCCACTGCCCTCGTGGAGACTTTTAGTACCGATGTCGCGGCTGCCGAGCCGACGTGGCGTGCCACTTGGCTTACCGAGCTTCAGCGTGTTACAGAGGAGCAGCGTCTGCTCGCATACCAGAATAAGCTCGCTGCCGACCTCAAGAACGATATCAAGGACGCGACCGAGATGCTCGACAACGTCCAAGCTTTCGTTGACCAGCGCAAAACTGGTGGCCGGGCCAACCAGAGCCGCTTCATGCCGTCTTCTCCTGACGAAGGAGGCGGTGGTATAACCAACCTCCTCATGGAGATCAGGACAAAGGAGGCGGACCCGTCTCAGCGTCTCCGTGCCATCGAAGAGCAGCAGAAGGCTCGCGAGCGTGAGCTTGCGACGCGGACCGATGAGTTTCAGAATGAGCTGTCGGGTTTCGTTGCCGGCAAGAAGCTGAAGAAGACCGGCGGCACGGACGAAGCTGAGCGTGTTCGCCAGCGACGACAGGAGCAAACCCTTCGTCGCATGCTCTCTGGCGACATCCCTGGTGAAACGGCTGGCGTGTTGGCCACGCCACAGCGAAGGGCCGCAAGCGATGGCGGGGCTAGGAACCCCGCTCTGACCGGCGGTCCTCCCCAGCAATAGATGTGAACACTAGTGTGAACGAGTCTCATCTGTATAGTTGAATGTATAGTACGTGTGATTCCAAAGCAAAGCGCAATGGTCCAGTGTCTCCTTTCCCGACCGTTGACTGCGTACCGCGACTATCTGTTCAAGCCTGGATTTGCCGGCCAGCGTCCTTGCATTGAACCTTCCTTCTACTACAAGCTATTACCTGAATCCTCTATAGCCAGTAACTTCTAGATCGCTATCAAGAAGGGCTGGCACTTCGGCAAGGGGCCGTTCCTGCCATCGATTGCCCACTGAATCATGTTGGAGATGTTCGGGTCGACGATCATGCCGATGTGACCAGCAATATCCGAGGGGCAGGCGTCTTGCAGGACGATGTTCTCGACCCCTTCCTCATCGATACGTCCGCTCGTGTAAGGGGTGACCTGCATATCAAGTTTGGTCATGATGTTGGTGTAAGTCGGGCCGGGAACGGTGACACCACCCTCGTGGAGCCTGTCGATAACGTCCGAGGGCGGCACCGCGTCGATGCAGCCAGGGCATAACGCTTCGGTGGGGCCGGGGATCCACTCCTTTAACAGACGGAGGCTCGCCTCGGTCGTGCCGTTATACACGGGCCCGAAACCGACGTATGTTTTGACCTTGTCGCCGCCGCCGTCAAACTTGAGATAATAGGCAGCCACAAGCGTGCCCATGCTGTGCCCGACGAGGTTGATCTTTGATGCGCCAGTGCTTGCGAGTACCTTGTCGACCACGCCGGCTATCTCCTTCGATGAGTCTTCAACCTTCGCCCCCGCGAAGATGATGCCCGCTGTCGTGCCGTACGTCGGTGCGAAGACGCAGTATCCCCTAGACGCAAAGATCGGCAGCTTGGTTAGAAAGTTGAGCCCCGGAGGCGCAGGCAGACCATGCAGGAACACAATGGGCTCCTTCCCAGGCTGCGCCTTGCAGCTGTAGTCGTTGATTCCGGACGTTGTTGTGCGCTCAATCGGGGAAGCGGCGGCGCTCATCGCCATCGCGGCGGCGGTGAGGATAAAGAGCCGCATGATCGTTGATGGTGCAATGCTTGTTCGCGCAGCATTTCGACCGTTGGGCACGTTGCTGCAAGTTCTTATTCTCCGCCATCACAACAGTTCGATCGACCGTTCAGGAGGCATAACGGCATCCACTGTGGAGTTATCTTTAGCGTCAACCTTGCGCGTTCTACGGAACCCTGTATATCCGAACTGAGCTCCGCAGGTCGCAGTCTTAGAAGGCCATCCCGTTTCGTGCCAAAGGCAGTACATTCCCGCACCGTGGACTAGCTACATTAGCAAGCGCTTCCGGACGAATCGTCTTTGTTCGCCCTCCTCTCTCGGTGAGCAGTGTCTTTCGTTCACTAGCTCATACTACCTGAAGCAGACCTAGAACAAACGTTACCGAACTGGAGGTGTCAAGATGCTGCAGAACGATATGCGGACTCATTGTCCCGAGCCCCGAGCCAGCCTACCGATTATACATCGCAATTGATCAACTCCTTGCAGCAGATTCGTGTGCGCAATTGTGAATGAGCCCCCTCCAAGGACAGGCGAGCTCAGGTGCCGTCACTGCGATACAACTGCTGCCAAGTCAGGGGCGGCGTAAATAACCGAAAGAGAACGGAAAACGATGCCTTTGTCGAATGGCCTTCCCTATATAGTTTCAACATCGCCCACTCGCCATGCCGAAGAAGATTGGAAGACCGTCCGTAAGCTGCGCAGAATGTAAGCGCTCTAAACTAAAGTGTGAACGAGAGCGAGACAAGAGTAAGTGAATCCGGCAGGTGTCGCTGACTTTCAAGGCGGAGCAGAGGAGTGGCCATGCGCCCAGTGCCGACGGAGAGGTGGGTCACTTTCCCGAGGCGCCGGATAACATTACATCGCTGACGATGGAGGCTGCGCCAGTCTGTGCCCGGAAGGAATCGTTGCGGCCCGGACGTCTGTCAGAGAACTTCGAGAGGAGATCGTGTCGCTGAAGCGTCAGTTGGCCGAGGCAAGCACTGGAAAGAGCTTTCCTTCAAGCCTCGGAGGTACTAGCGACAGCGTCACGCCGTCTTTGTCGTTGGGAGGTCCGCCGTCAACCACGACACCTGATGACACCGCCGAGGGGTCGGCCACGGTCGGCCAGTTGTCCATATCGCCCGGCGGCCGATCCAGATTCTACCCCCCAACTGCCGCTGCGCACGTCCTCCCAGACGACGGGGATGACGAAGGGAACAAGCCTGGGATCGCTGAAGGCATCACCTTCCCATTCTTTCTCCAAGACCGAAGCGCTTTTCTGGCCGAAGCTCGCGCGAGCCTCCCAGCATACGAGGATATGCAGAACCTTTGCGAAGTTTACTGGTCAGCCACATGCTGGAGGTTTGTACCCATATCTCGAAGCTACCTTGACGTCATTCTCCTCGAGGTGTACGGCAACAGTCGACAAACACTGCAACGCAATGATGCTGCCCAGCTCGCCCTCGTCTTCGCCGTCTCAGCGGTTGGCAGCCTGTTCGACGAGCGCGAGCCACCCTATTCTGAGAAGGCGTTCAGGTTCAATCGACTCTCACTTGCGTGCTTAGGGGCAGCTGACTTCTTGACGAACACGTCCGTGGCGAGTCTGTGAGTGCGCCATCGCACCTGAAGCTGACCACAGCGCTACTCTCCACCTCCATTACTCTTTCGTACTTAATGCCGGTGGTCGACGGGCGGAAGAGCTGTACGCCGTCGTCGGTCTGGCCCTCCGCCTTGCCATCCTGGCCGGATTCCACCGTGATGGTGCTTGGTGGCAACTGCCGGAGCGTGAGGTCAACGCCAGGCGCAGAGTCTGGTGGGAGCTGCTGACCCTGGAGCGCATCAATGTAAGCCTCATCAGGGACTCGTTCATTACTTACAATAGTCAAATCGCTTCGGGTGCCCACCTTCGATTCAGCCAGATCAATTCGATACGCTCCGACCCACCGACATCTCCGAGACTTCTTACCTGTACTGGCGATGGGAATGGGACGACATCCTGCATCGCCTGATGAACGAGTGTATCAACTCGGAAGACAATGAAAGGTTGCGACTAGGCGACCGAACGGTTCGGGAATTTTGGAACCGGCTACCCCCCAATCTCAAATTCGCGGGCGTCATGATTTACTCCTCGATGGATTCAGTACCGCTGTCGTCACGGCGACTGGAAGTGCCCGAGCAACCTACGGACGATAAGGAGCTCTTGGAACAAATCAGACTGTCGCTCCACCACAACACGGGCATGCTGCACTTGCATCGAGCTGCTTTCAGCACTGCCCTGAAGGAGTCCCCACACGAACCTTTGGAGTCCCCGCAAGTTGCGAGCGTTCTGGTTGTGATCAACGAGGCATGCGTGAACGTGATAGACATTGCAGCATACGTTCTGGATAAAGTGCCCATGGTCTCCCGCCACAGTCTAATGGTCCTCGACCTGTACAGCTCACTTGTGCCGCTTGCTGCCTTCGTCTGTCGATCACCGCACTCAAAGCTCGCCAATGAGTGTCATCACCACCTCATGCGCGGGGTGACGCTCCTGGAGGCCACCACCACAAAGACACCGTGCGATTGGTATAAGGTGTTGTGTTCTCGGGGCCAGAAGCTTGCGGCTCAGGCTACGAACCGACTGATGGCCCGCTGGTCTCTACCGAGTTCAGATACGCTCATGTCGAGGCCGGAGAATGACGAGGTCGATGCCATGTTAGGCAGGACGAACAAACTGCGGGAGCAGGCTGTGCCCGTCCTTCCACCAACACCCGTCATCGACGACAACATCGCTCCCGACTTTGACATGTGGTTAAGCGCCTTTTGGCCAAGCACTGAGAACATCGCCCCTCCCACGGTGACGACCGATGATGGAACGGCATTCTCGCAGATATTCGTGCCGATGAACGGCTTCTAGCTGCCGAGACCGTGGGAATGCATCATGTGATGTTCCATGGGCTCTCGTGGACATTCCTTGATCTGCTTTTTTATCGCGTACAACCGCTATGCGATTCTCTTGACGTTTTGCAATGATAAGATGATTACATAATGTTTGAAATCTCGGTTGAGCTGCAGACCGCGGTGGGGCCATGGGGCCCTTACTCAGCACGCGGGGCTGCGCCGGCCGATCTCGGCCGGACCGGCCGGTGCATGGTACTCCACCGGACTTGGACGCCGCGCTCTTTCTCAACAACATACTCTCTCACCACCTCTCAGCGACCGCAATGACATCGGAAGAAGGTCCTCAGAGAAAGAAGAGGACAGTCAACTCTTGCTTAAGATGTCGCCGGATCAAATTGAAATGTGACCATGGGACACCTTGCGGTAGCTGCACCCGCAGCGGCGTGACCGGCGAGTGCATATATCAGGATCTGTAGGTGTTGCACTGCAATGGCGGACGCTAACGCTCAAGTGAGGGGAATGTGATTGGAGATGTTGTCCAGGAGCCCCCAAGACGCCGGGCTGTTCGGGTTTGCAAACGCTGTCATCGGCTCAAGCTCAAGTGCGACAAAGGCAAGCCGTGCAGATCCTGTCTCCGGTCAGCCGAAGACTGCTCTTACGAACGGTGAGCCCCTTCCCTCTGGAGTGAGTAGCTAATCGAGAAGTACAGCGTCTATGTCACCTCCTAGGCAGACTCAGCGGTCGTACCCAGCGCAGCTCGCCAATGGAGCCGAGGCGCCCAGCTACTCGTCTCCACGACATCCGAACTTTGCATCCAAACTTCGTGCCGCGATTGCGCGCTTTCCGTCGCAGGAGATATGCCTGCAGCTCGTCGACGAGTTTCTGCACTTCGATGTCATGTTTCGACTTACCATGGCACAGGTGTTCAAACGCCGCATGGAGTATCTGGTCACTTACTTCCCCCGGTGTGAGGAGCAGCACGTCCCACTGCTGTGTATGCTGTGCTCAACCATGATCATTGGGTATTCCTACCATGACAAAAAGCAGATGCTGCCCATCACAAAGGACGATCTGTGGAGTATCAACAATGATCTCATTCAGCTCATGGACAATCCCAGGTCCTACCCGGAACAGCATCAGCTGGACTTCTGCGAAGCGCTCCTCCTCAGCACGTACGCATCTTCAGTTGGCCCGGGCACTAGCCCCGCGGGGGGCTGGCTGGCTATCGGCAGACTGCATCATGCTGCACTGCTGGTAGGGCTCCCCAAACAGCATGACGAGACTCTTTATATGCAGGAACGAAGGCGGAGACTCTGGTGGAGCTACGTGAACCACAAGAGGTGGGTACAACTGGTTGTTGACACTAACACGCAGGCAACTCTCACATATGTTGAATATCCCCCCGATTCTCTGCTTCCATCCTGTTCCCCGGCCCGCTTTCGTGACAGACGATGCACTGGCCAAAATGTACGACGCCGAGTTGGCGGGAACACCGTTGTCGGACTTTCCAGAAGAAAGCGGAACCTGCGAATGGGCTTATGTGCACTACACCGCCGATTGGTGGGCGGCTCAGTTACAAGTTGAACGCATCTTGGATCCATCGACGCCGGCAGCGTCGTTGAGGGAGAGGCTCGACGCCGCTCACAGCGTGTACGATGATTTCAACGCCACGCTGCCGCCGCACCTGCAGCTGCACGAACCGTCCCAGCAGGAGCCGCCTTGGGTATTCGCGCAGGCGTGCGCAATGGTGATCACGACCGGGCACGCCGTCATCGACTTGTACCGCCCTTACTTCCTCGATGAGGCTGTTGCCCTGCAGAGGGCGCTGCATGCGGCCGAGAGCCTGATCAACACCGCGCAGGCACTGACAGCCTTCCTAATGTTCCGGTGGATCGACGCCCAGAGCGCACAGCTCTGGGAGTTTGGTTCCAAAGTCTTCAATGGCGGCCTCACCATGGCATACGCGCTTCTGCAGGGCACGCATGAATGGGAATCCGACTCTGGCTTTGAAACCAGCCCCACCTCCGACTCTGGAGCGGGTACCAGGCGCTCCCAGCGGCAAACTGCGCTCGAGACCGCCATAGGCGCGCTGCGTGCGTGCGCGAACCAAAAAACGCACTGCAATGAGCTCTCCCGCAAGTCGCTAAAGGTGCTGGAGATACTCCGCGGCGTCATCCTCCTGCGCCAGGCTGGAAAGGAACCAACTCACGACCCTTATTCCCAAATCATCGGCGTCCTCAACCAAGACAACACGGAGGAGCTAGAGGATTGGGTCAAGTGGGACGGCATCTTCCAAGAGCTCTTCACCGGCTATAACGACATTCTGGGTGGCATCGCGTGAGCACTACCGCTTACGAGCGTTGCTTCTACCTCGGTCCTGCCTGCTCTGAAGGTGCCGGGAACACCGGACAAAGCGGGACGATGCATCACAGAGCCTAGCCGGGCGGTGGAGCCATGTTGTGTTCTTACTTGTAGCATTCAACCATGTCAACTATCATATTCCATTGTTTGAAACGATCTGCTCCTGGCAGCCTCAGGCTTTCACGGTGACAGTTTGAACCACAGTTGACACCACAGTCGAGGTGACGGTGACGGGTGTGGGAGCGCAAGCGCAGTGCGATGTGGATGAGCTAGAGGGAGTGGCAGAAGACGACTGCGATGTGGACGAGCTAGAGGGAGTCGCAGACGACGACTGCGATGTGGACGAGCTAGAGGGAGTCGCAGACGACGACTGCGATGTGGA